>JASPKZ010008137.1:0-145000 GCA_030220185.1 Diploptera punctata
TAGAATAATATACTCCCTGTGAAACCAAAGGGTCAAATACGCTAGAATAATATACTTCATCCTGTGAAACCAAGGGTCCAATACTTAGAATATTATACTTCACCATGTGAAGATCCAAGGGTCAAATAACTTAGAATAATCTACTTCATCATGTGAAGATCAAAGGGTCAAAGAACTTAGAATAATATACTTCATCATGTGAAAACCAAAGGGTCAAATAACGTTAGAATAATATACTTCATCATGTGAAGACCAAAGGGTCAAATAACTTAGAATAATATACTTCATCATGTGAAGATCAAAGGGTCAAATAACTTGGAATAATATACTTCATCATGTGAAGATCAAAGGGTCAAATAACTTAGAATAATATACTTCATCATGTGAAGACCAAAGGGTCAAATAACTTAGAATAATATACTTCATCATGTGAAGATCAAAGGGTCAAATAACTTAGAATAATATACTTCATCATGTGAAGATCAAAGGGTCAAATAACTTAGAATAATATACTTCATTATGTGAAGACCAAAGGGTCAAATAACTTAGAATAATATACTTCATCATGTGAAGACCAAAAGGGTCAAATAACTTACAATAATATACTTCATCATGTGAAGATCAAAGGGTCAAATAACTTAGAATAATATACTTCATCATGTTGAAAACCAAAGGGTACAAATAACTTAGAATAATATACTTCATCATGTGAAGATCAAAGGGTCAAATAACTTAGAATAATATACTTCATCATGTGAAGATCAAAGGGTCAAATAACTTTGAATAATATACTTCATCATGTGAAGATCAAAGGGTTCAAAAAACTTAGAATAATATACTTCATCATGTGAAGACCAAAGGGTCAAATAACGTAGAATAATATACTTCATCATGTGAAGACCAAAGTGTCAAATAACTTAGAATAATATACTTCATCATGTGAAAACCAAAGGGTCAAATAACGTAGAATAATATACTTCATCATGTGAAGACACAAAGGGTCAAATAACTTAGAATAATATACTTCATCATGTGAAGACCAAAGGGTCAAATAACTTAGAATAATATACTTCATCATGTGAAGATCAAAGGGTCAAATAACTTAGAATAATATACTTCATCATGTGAAAACCAAAGGGTCAAATAACGTAGAATAATATACTTCATCATGTGAAGACCAAAGGGTCAAATAACGTAGAATAATATACTTCATCATGTGAAGATCAAAGGGTCAAATGACGTAGAAGTATTATACTTCATCATGTGAAGACCAAAGGGTCAAATAACGTAGAATAATATACTTCATCATGTGAAACCAAAGGGTCAAATAACTTAGAATAATATACTTCATCATGTGAAAACCAAAGGGTCAAATAACGTAGAATAAATATACTTCATCATGTGAAAACCAAAGGGTCAAATAACGTTAGAATATATACTTCATCATGTGAAGATCAACGGGTCAAATACTTAGAATATATATACTTACATCATGTGAAGACCAAAGGTTAAATAACGTAGAATAATATACTTCATCATGTGAAGATCAAAGGGTCAAATAACTTAGAATAATATACTTCATCATGTGAAAACCAAAGGGTCAAATAACTTAGAATAATATACTTCATCATGTGAAGATCAAAGGGTTAAATAACGTAGAATAATATACTTCATCATGTGAAGATCAAAGGGTTTAATAACTTAGAATAATATACTTCATCATGTGAAGATCAAAGGGTTAAATAACTTAGAATAATATACTTCATCATGTGAAGATCAAAGGGTCAAATAACTTAGAGTAATATACTTCATCAGTGAAGATCAAAGGGTTAAATAACGTAGAATAATATACTTCATCATGTGAAGATCAAAGGGTCAAATAACGTAGAATAATATACTTCATCATGTGAAGATCAAAGGGTCAAATAACTTAGAATAATATACTTCATCATGTGAAGACCAAAGGGTCAAATAACGTAGAATAATATACTTCATCATGTGAAGATCAAAGGGTCAAATAACTTTGAATAATATACTTCATCATGTGAAAACCAAAGGGTCAAATAACGTAGAATAATATACTTCAATCATGTGAAGACCAAAGGGTCAAATAACTTAGAATAATATACTTCATCATGTGAAGATCAAAGGGTCAAATAAGTTAGAATAATATACTTCATCATGTGAAGATCAAAGGGTTAAATAACGTAGAATAATATACTTCATCATGTGAAGATCAAAGGGTTAAAATACACTTAGAATAATATACTTCATCATGTGAAAACCAAAGGGTCAAATAACGTAGAATAATTATACTTCATCATGTGAAGATCAAAGGGTCAAATAACGTAGAATAATATACTTCATCATGTGAAGATCAAAGGGTCAAATAACGTAGAATAATATACTTCATCATGTGAAGATCAAAGGGTCAAATAACGTAGAATAATATACTTAATCATGTGAAGATCAAAGGGTTAAATAACTTAGAATAATATACTTCATCATGTGAAAACCAAAGGGTCAAATAACGTAGAATAATATACTTCATCATGTGAAGATCAAAGGGTCAAATAACTTAGAATAACATACTTCATCATGTGAAGATCAAAGGGTTAAATAACGTAGAATAATATACTTCATCATGTGAAGATCAAAGGGTTAAATAACTGAGAATAATATACTTCATCATGTGAAGATCAAAGGGTCAAATAACTTAGAATAATATACTTCATCATGTGAAGATCAAAGGGTTAAATAACGTAGAATAATATACTTCATCATGTGAAGATCAAGGGTCAAATAACGTAGAATAATATACTTCATCATGTGAAGAGCAAAGGGTCAAATAACTTAGAATAATATACTTCATCATGTGAAAACCAAAGGGTCAAATAACGTAGAATAATATACTTCATCATGTGAAAACCAAAGGGTCAAATAACGTAGAATAATATACTTCATCATGTGAAGACCAAAGGGTCAAATAACTTAGAATAATATACTTCATCATGTGAAGATCAAAGGGTCAAATAACTTAGAATAATATACTTCATCATGTGAAGACCAAAGGGTCAAATAACTTAGAATAATATACTTCATCATGTGAAGATCAAAGGGTTAAATAACGTAGAATAATATACTTCATCATGTGAAGATCAAAGGGTCAAAAAACTTAGAATAATATACTTCATCATGTGAAGATCAAAGGGTCAAATAACTTAGAATAATATACTTCATCATGTGAAGACCAAAGGGTCAAATAACGTAGAATAATATACTTCATCATGTGAAAACCAAAGGGTCAAATAACTTAGAATAATATACTTCATGATGTGAAGACCAAAGGGTCAAATAACTTAGAATAATATACTTCATCATGTGAAGATCAAAGGGTCAAATAACTTAGAATAATATACTTCATCATGTGAAGACCAAAGGGTCAAATAACGTAGAATAATATACTTCATCATGTGAAGATCAAAGGGTCAAATAACTTAGAATAATATACTTCATCATGTGAAAACCAAAGGGTCAAATAACGTAGAATAATATACTTCATCATGTGAAGACCAAAGGGTCAAATAACGTTAGAATAATATACTTCATCATGTGAAGATCAAAGGGTTAAAT
Source organism: Diploptera punctata (assembly GCA_030220185.1). Lineage (NCBI taxonomy): Eukaryota > Metazoa > Arthropoda > Insecta > Blattodea > Blaberidae > Diploptera > Diploptera punctata. The sequence continues at coordinate 3,634 of JASPKZ010008137.1, forward strand.
AACGTAGAATAATATACTTTCATCATGTGAAGATCAAAGGGTCAAATAACTTAGAATAATATACTTCATCATGTGAAAACCAAAGGGTCAAATAACGTAGAATAATATACTCATCATGTGAAGACCAAAGGGTCAAATAACTTAGAATAATATACTTCATCATGTGAAGACCAAAGGGTCAAATAACTTAGAATAATATACTTCATCATGTGAAGATCAAAGGGTCAAATAACGTAGAATAATATACTTCATCATGTGAAAACAAAAGGGTCAAATAACGTAGAATAATATACTTCATCATGTGAAAACAAAGGTCTCAAATAACGTAGAAATAATATACTTTCATCATGTGAAGATAAAAGGGTCAAATAACTTAGAATAATATATTACATTCATGTGAAGACCAAAGGGTCAAATAACTTAGAATAATATACTTCATCATGTGAAGATCAAAGGGTTAAATAACGTAGAATAATACACTTCATCATGTGAAAACCAAAGGGTCAAATAACGTAGAATAATATACTTCATCATGTGAAGACCCAAGGGTCAAATAACTTAGAGATAATATACTTCATCATGTGAAGACCAAAGGGTCACAAATAACTTACAATAATATACTTCATCATGTGAAGATCAAAGGGTCAAATAACTTAGAATAATATACTTCATCATGTGAAAACCAAAGGGTCAAATAACGTAGAATAATATACTTCATCATGTGAAGACCAAAGGGTCAAATAACTTAGAATAATATACTTCATCATGTGAAGATCAAAGGGTCAAATAACTTAGAATAATAATACTTCATCATGTGAAGATCAAAGGGTCAAAGAACTTAGAATAATATACTTCATCATGTGAAAACCAAAGGGTCAAATAACGTAGAATAATATACTTCATCATGTGAAGACCAAAGGGTCAAATAACTTAGAATAATATACTTCATCATGTGAAAACCAAAGGGTCAAATAACGTAGAATAATATACTTCATCATGTGAAGACCAAAGGGTCAAATAACTTAGAATAATATACTTCATCATGTGAAGACCAAAGGGTCAAATAACTTAGAATAATATACTTCATCATGTGAAGATCAAAGGGTCAAATAACTTAGAATAATATACTTCATCATGTGAAAACCAAAGGGTCAAATAACGTAGAATAATATACTTCATCATGTGAAGACCAAAGGGTCAAATAACGTAGAATAATATACTTCATCATGTGAAAACCAAAGGGTCAAATAACGTAGAATAATATACTTCATCATGTGAAGATCAAAGGGTCAAATAACTTAGAATAATATACTTCATCATGTGAAGACCAAAGGGTCAATAACTTAGAATAATATACTTCATCATGTGAAGATCAAAGGGTTAAATAACGTAGAATAATATACTTCATCATGTGAAAACCAAAGGGTCAAATAACGTAGAATAATATACTTCATCATGTGAAGACCAAAGGGTCAAATAACTTAGAATAATATACTTCATCATGTGAAGACCAAAGGGTCAAATAACTTACAATAATATACTTCATCATGTGAAGATCAAAGGGTCAAATAACTTAGAATAATATACTTCATCATGTGAAAACCAAAGGGTCAAATAACGTAGAATATATATACTTCATCATGTGAAGACCAAAGGGTCAAAATAACTTAGAATAATATACTTCACCATGTGAAGATCAAAGGGTCAAATAACTTAGAATAATATACTTCATCATGTGAAGATCAAAGGGTCAAAGAACTTAGAATAATATACTTCATCATGTGAAAACCAAAGGGTCAAATAACGTAGAATAATATACTTCATCATGTGAAGACCAAAGGGTCAAATAACTTAGAATAATATACTTCATCATGTGAAGATCAAAGGGTCAAATAACTTAGAATAATATACTTCATCATGTGAAGATCAAAGGGTCAAATAACTTAGAATAATATACTTCATCATGTGAAGACCAAGGGTCAAATAACTTAGAATAATATACTTCATCATGTGAAGATCAAAGGGTCAAATAACTTAGAATAATATACTTCATCATGTGAAGATCAAAGGGTCAAATAACTTAGAATAATATACTTCATCATGTGAAGACCAAAGGGTCAAATAACTTAGAATAATATACTTCATCATGTGAAGACCAAAGGGTCAAATAACTTACAATAATATACTTCATCATGTGAAGATCAAAGGGTCAAATAACTTAGAATAATATACTTCATCATGTGAAAACCAAAGGGTCAAATAACGTAGAATAATATACTTCATCATGTGAAGACCAAAGGGTCAAATAACTTAGAATAATATACTTCATCATGTGAAGATCAAAGGGTCAAATAACTTAGAATAATATACTTCATCATGTGAAGATCAAAGGGTCAAAGAACTTAGAATAATATACTTCATCATGTGAAAACCAAAGGGTCAAATAACGTAGAATAATATACTTCATCATGTGAAGACCAAAGTGTCAAATAACTTAGAATAATATACTTCATCATGTGAAAACCAAAGGGTCAAATAACGTAGAATAATATACTTCATCATGTGAAGACCAAAGGGTCAAATAACTTAGAATAATATACTTCATCATGTGAAGACCAAAGGGTCAAATAACTTAGAATAATATACTTCATCATGTGAAGATCAAAGGGTCAAATAACTTAGAATAATATACTTCATCATGTGAAAACCAAAGGGTCAAATAACGTAGAATAATATACTTCATCATGTGAAGACCAAAGGGTCAAATAACGTAGAATAATATACTTCATCATGTGAAGATCAAAGGGTCAAATAACGTAGAATAATATACTTCATCATGTGAAGACCAAAGGGTCAAATAACGTAGAATAATATACTTCATCATGTGAAGACCAAAGGGTCAAATAACTTAGAATAATATACTTCATCATGTGAAAACCAAAGGGTCAAATAACGTAGAATAATATACTTCATCATGTGAAAACCAAAGGGTCAAATAACGTAGAATAATATACTTCATCATGTGAAGATCAAAGGGTCAAATAACTTAGAATAATATACTTCATCATGTGAAGACCAAAGGGTCAAATAACTTAGAATAATATACTTCATCATGTGAAGACCAAAGGGTCAAATAACTTACAATAATATACTTCATCATGTGAAGATCAAAGGGTCAAATAACTTAGAATAATATACTTCATCATGTGAAAACCAAAGGGTCAAATAACGTAGAATAATATACTTCATCATGTGAAGACCAAAGGGTCAAATAACTTAGAATAATATACTTCATCATGTGAAGATCAAAGGGTCAAATAACTTAGAATAATATACTTCATCATGTGAAGATCAAAGGGTCAAAGAACTTAGAATAATATACTTCATCATGTGAAAACCAAAGGGTCAAATAACGTAGAATAATATACTTCATCATGTGAAGACCAAAGGGTCAAATAACTTAGAATAATATACTTCATCATGTGAAAACCAAAGGGTCAAATAACGTAGAATAATATACTTCATCATGTGAAGACCAAAGGGTCAAATAACTTAGAATAATATACTTCATCATGTGAAGACCAAAGGGTCAAATAACTTAGAATAATATACTTCATCATGTGAAGATCAAAGGGTCAAATAACTTAGAATAATATACTTCATCATGTGAAAACCAAAGGGTCAAATAACGTAGAATAATATACTTCATCATGTGAAGACCAAAGGGTCAAATAACGTAGAATAATATACTTCATCATGTGAAGATCAAAGGGTCAAATAACGTAGAATAATATACTTCATCATGTGAAGACCAAAGGGTCAAATAACGTAGAATAATATACTTCATCATGTGAAGACCAAAGGGTCAAATAACTTAGAATAATATACTTCATCATGTGAAAACCAAAGGGTCAAATAACGTAGAATAATATACTTCATCATGTGAAAACCAAAGGGTCAAATAACGTAGAATAATATACTTCATCATGTGAAGATCAAAGGGTCAAATAACTTAGAATAATATACTTCATCATGTGAAGACCAAAGGGTCAAATAACTTAGAATAATATACTTCATCATGTGAAGATCAAAGGGTTAAATAACGTAGAATAATATACTTCATCATGTGAAAACCAAAGGGTCAAATAACGTAGAATAATATACTTCATCATGTGAAGACCAAAGGGTCAAATAACTTAGAATAATATACTTCATCATGTGAAGACCAAAGGGTCAAATAACTTACAATAATATACTTCATCATGTGAAGACCAAAGGGTCAAATAACTTAGAATAATATACTTCATCATGTGAAGACCAAAGGGTCAAATAACTTAGAATAATATACTTCATCATGTGAAGACCAAAGGGTCAAATAACGTAGAATAATATACTTCATCATGTGAAGACCAAAGGGTCAAATAACTTAGAATAATATACTTCATCGTGTGAAGATCAAAGGGTCAAATAACTTACAATAATATACTTCATCATGTGAAAACCAAAGGGTCAAATAACGTAGAATAATATACTTCATCATGTGAAGATCAAAGGGTCAAATAACTTAGAATAATATACTTCATCATGTGAAGATCAAAGGGTCAAATAACTTAGAATAATATACTTCATCATGTGAAGATCAAAGGGTCAAATAACTTAGAATAATATACTTCATCATGTGAAGACCAAAGGGTCAAATAACTTAGAATAATATACTTCATCATGTGAAGATCAAAGGGTCAAATAACTTAGAATAATATACTTCATCATGTGAAGATCAAAGGGTCAAATAACTTAGAATAATATACTTCATCATGTGAAGACCAAAGGGTCAAATAACTTAGAATAATATACTTCATCATGTGAAGATCAAAGGGTCAAATAACTTAGAATAATATACTTCATCATGTGAAGATCAAAGGGTCAAATAACTTAGAATAATATACTTCATCATGTGAAAACCAAAGGGTCAAATAACGTAGAATAATATACTTCATCAAGTGAAGACCAAAGGGTCAAATAACGTAGAATAATATACTTCATCATGTGAAGATCAAAGGGTCAAATAACTTAGAATAATATACTTCATCATGTGAAGACCAAAGGGTCAAATAACTTAGAATAATATACTTCATCATGTGAAGACCAAAGGGTCAAATAACGTAGAATAATATACTTCATCATGTGAAGATCAAAGGGTCAAATAACTTAGAATAATATACTTCATCATGTGAAGACCAAAGGGTCAAATAACTTAGAATAATATACTTCATCATGTGAAGATCAAAGGGTCAAATAACTTAGAATAATATACTTCATCATGTGAAGACCAAAGGGTCAAATAACGTAGAATAATATACTTCATCATGTGAAGATCAAAGGGTCAAATAACTTAGAATAATATACTTCATCATGTGAAAACCAAAGGGTCAAATAACGTAGAATAATATACTTCATCATGTGAAGACCAAAGGGTCAAATAACTTAGAATAATATACTTCATCATGTGAAGATCAAAGGGTCAAATAACTTAGAATAATATACTTCATCATGTGAAGATCAAAGGGTCAAATAACTTAGAATAATATACTTCATCATGTGAAGATCAAAGGGTCAAATAACTTAGAATAATATACTTCATCATGTGAAGACCAAAGGGTCAAATAACGTAGAATAATATACTTCATCATGTGAAGATCAAAGGGTCAAATAACTTAGAATAATATACTTCATCATGTGAAAACCAAAGGGTCAAATAACGTAGAATAATATACTTCATCATGTGAAGGCCAAAGGGTCAAATAACTTAGAATAATATACTTCATCATGTGAAGATCAAAGGGTCAAATAACTTAGAAAAATATACTTCATCATGTGAAGAACAAAGGGTCAAATAACTTAGAATAATATACTTCATCATGTGAAGACCAAAGGGTCAAATAACTTAGAATAATAACCTAAAGTTGTTTTTAAATTGTTTTCTCTCTCACAGTTTTATCAAGTCTTAGTCTTTTCGGCGCATTTCAATATGGCGACTTCAGCTGGCTTTAATAATTTGTTTTATATGTTTTTGTTTTAATATTTCTCTTTGTGTTTTGTTTTATTCAAATAGATAATGCTATTGTATTGTTTACTGTGATTCTATGTGATGTATCACCACCAAAACCAAGGCCAACCGCTCGGGCCAAAGATCACTTACAATATAAAGATCCTTTTTACGCTACGTTACGACTGGGCTTAACTTCCAGTGTAATAATTCCGTTATCAGGGTATTTGACTTGACGTATTTGCATTAAAATACCTCATTCGCAGGCCTGTGTAATTAGATATGGAACAATTATTTCGTAAACACGATATCAGCCTATAAGGTTTATGCGACTTATATATGACGTCAAGGGGAAGGGAGTTAGAATAGTTTTCCACTCCTTCTGGTTTTAGCAATAGTTTAGAATAATCATTTTAAATTAGTTATATTTCACTCTAAATGTTTCGAACAGTCAGTGCGTGACTTTTATATTCCACCGAAGTATACTTTATAAATCTGAATCCTGCTCTTGTTTACATGTGACCGCTGTTCAGAGCTCAGGTGACCTCTACTGTATGTTTGTAGCTTAGCCATCCTTGCATCATTGGAAAGAGAGTTTTCATCTCTAGTGATGATGATTGGGTCTACAACAGATCAGATTTTTACTATAAGACAGATTTTAGAAAAGAAATGGGAATATAATGGTACTGTACATCAACTATACGTAGAATTCAAAAAAGCATATGATTCAATTAAGAGGGAGAAGTTATATAGTATCCTGCTGGAGTTCGGAATTCCTAAAAAGTTAGTTAGACTTATACGAATGTGTCTAAATGGCACAAAGAGTAGGGTGCGTGTAGGCAAACAGTTTTCGGACACTTTTGAAATCCAGAATGGGTTGAAGCAAAGAGATGCACTATCTCCTCTACTATTTAATTTTGTACTAGAACATGCCATTAAATCTTTAGAGAATGAGGAAGGCTTACAACTGAATGGTATTAATAAGCTGTTAGTTTATGCTGATGATGTAGTATTGTTGGCCGATAGCGACGAGATACTAAAGGACAATACGCACACACTGTTGAGTAACACTAAGAAATTAGGATTGGAAGTAAATATCAATAAAACTAAATATATGGTCACACGTAGAAATTCATTATATAGTGGAAATGGACAGCTAATGACAAATGAGGGAAATGTTGAGGAAGTGGCTGAATTCAAATACCTAGGAACAGTAATCACAAATAGGAATGAGATGCACAAAGAAATTAAACATAGGCTCAATTCTGGAAATGCGTGCTATTATGCATTGCAGAGACTCTTGATGTCCCAACTCCTTTCAAAAAATGTTAAACTGAAAATATATAAAACTATTATTCTACCTGTTATATTATATGGATGCGAAACATGCACTCTTACTTTAAGGGAGGAAAGGAGATTACAAGTATTTGAGAATAAAGTACTTAGGAACATTTTTGGACCAAAGAGAGATGAAGACACAAGTGAATGGAGAAGACTACATAACAATGAACTACATGGTTTTTATAGGAAGCCAGGTATATTAAGAACAGTAAAGTCTCTAAGACTGCGATGGACAGGACATGTTGCTCGTATGGGGAATGAAAGACTTGCATGGAAGCTTCTTGTAGGAAAGCCAGAAGGAAAACGCCCAGTTGGTGACCAAGAATGAGGTGGGAGAATAACATTAACTATGTTTTGAGGGAAGTAGATTATACAGGGAATGATTCAAAAAGCTTTATCTCAGGATAGGGATGTATGGACAGCTTATGTCCGCGCGGTCATGAACCTACGGGTTCGATAGTGCCAGTGAGTAAGTAAGTGATGATGATTGACACAATTTTCCATACATGGCTAATTCAGTGTTACTGTTAGTTCTGGGGGTTTAAGAAAGGACTTGATAGACAAACGTTTGGTGAAGAACTGATGTCCGGAATGTAGAGCTTTATTATTTTAAATAAAGAAAAGAATACAAATTTTAAATAATCTATTTCACAGTAGGCGATGCGCAAAGATAGAGGTCAATTTCTGAAGTAATTTACCTCATGTGTCCTCTGTTCGCAATCGGACGTGGTTTCTAGGAATTAGATTTTCCTGCAAGATGTACTGGTGGAGTTCTTGGAGGAATGTATTAAATATTCTTGAGCAAAGTGTGATTGTACCAGCACAAGCACCGACACAAATTATCATAAGTAATGCCACGAGTGATTTCCAAATTATCGACAAATTCACAACTCACGAAGTGAGGAGTGAATTTATCTAGAGAATTTGGAAATCAAGAGTGGCATTTGTTAGGACTATTTAACGAATAAAATTAAGCTGTTTACTCACAAATCATTATTTAACTATAGTTATTTTAAAATATTTATGTATTTAATGTAAACGGCGATGTTTGAAAACAAATGAGAAACGATTTGTACGCTTCATTTGCTTCTTTCGTTCATCCTCGAACTAATCATAATATTATTTATTGCCAAAAGATCGCAATGTTGTAAGAATGCTATAGGTATTAATTAATTTCTGATGTCCTGTTGTAAATATGTCAATTACATTTTTCTGGAACGATATTTCCTGGAAAATATTTTTTTAAGAAAGTGCAAACAGTGGTTTCTTTTTTTGTGGTATAATCAATTGTTACAAATACTTTTATATCATCTCTCGCATGCGGTATGTGTTGACATTCATGCACTATATATACAATCTGGTAGCCGTATTTCTTGGGGGGTCAATCACTGCAAAATGATGATATGACCTATTCAGAATGTTACATGGAGGTGCTTTATTTATTATGATAAACTTTAGTTGGTAAATTCTAGGCGAAACACGACTGTGATTGGTTGTAAATAAAAAATCATTGAAATGTGATTGGTCATTGACTCCCATTTGGAGCATGAGTTAAATAGTCACCGGAAGTTTTGAGGACAGATTTTATGATCCAATTGGACAACTGCTTGATTTATCAACCTAAGTAAATAGGTTAAGAAGTATATTTCATATTATGTTATCATCGTAGCAGTAAGATAGTATATTTCAGGTCAAGGATTCCTCGCCATTTCTTTAATTAAATGAATAACAATCCGAGAGTTGTTTAATATGTATTGTGAATAGTTTGGGGTACGGCGCAAAGTGAATATCCGAATTTCGAGATAATTATATTTTTTTAATTAAGCTTAGGAACGTCAAACATGGAAATATGAAAACAAATACGGATGAGGTAGTCACAAACCATAAAAATAGCAATTTATAAAGCACTATTTTCTATATTATCTGAGGAATCTAGCAGCCATTCTGGTTGGACGTCAACTCCGATATCCAAATGTTGCCCAGGATGGAAACATTGTTTGATGTTCTGTTCAGTGAGAAGTGAAATAAAAAATAATTTTATTGAAATAAAATTGCAGTGTTATGTTTCCAAAATAATATAGGAAATAAATTTAATTTAACAAATTTTGCTTCCATAAAACGACGAATCTTAAGAAATGTCATATTAATTGAATCGATTATCGATTTTCAATCGTAATCAATATGTCGCCATACGTATTTCTCGAAAATGTACAGCGCAAAGTTAATCCACTGAACATAATTAAGTAAATTACACGTTACATTTCACTCATCTGGTGTACAGTAATTTGTCTTTATCTGAACTTAACTGAAAAAATCACACTCTCCGATAAATTATCCGGTGTGCACTTTCCCTCATCTATCATCATCATCATTATAGTACATTCACGAATTTAGGCCATTTGTTGACCTATTTCGGCCTCCAGAGAAACATCATCCAAAAGTCTTTTGAGTGGACGTCCTGGTCTTCTTCTTTCTGCAGGTTGATATCTTAACATTTGTTTCGGTATTCTGTGATCTTCCATTCGATGAACATGTTGCATCCATATTGAGTTATAATTAGAAATTTTGTTTTCTAAAGGTTCCGTGTGTGATTCTTCTATGATGTCTTCATTTCTTTTGTGATCTAGTAGTGTGTACCCTGCAGTCGTCCGAATGTATCTCATTTCAGCAGATCTAAGTCTCTGTATATCCTTCTGTTTCAACGTCCATACTTCGCTACCATACAAAAGAGTTGGAAGAGCCAGTGTTTTATACACTTTTAATCTTGAATGCTTTTGAACTAATTTAGATATTTTTGCATTTACATCCTTTTCTTCCCTCATCTAAACGTACCTAAATAAATTCACAGCCCTGTAAACTAATCTAGTGTACATTTACGTTCCCAGTTTAAACAAAACTATATAAACCACACTCTCTCTTGTAAACTAATCTCGCGTAGATGCACGACTTACCCTCACCTAAACTTAACTAATCCGCTGTATATTATAACTTACCGCGTCGCGTTCTGTTACAACTTGTGCATTCATACAAGAAAAAGAAAAGCACATCGCTCAGTGTTGCAATCTAGATAGACATTTGATGTAATATGTAATAAACTAATGGAGGCGGAATGTAAAATAATCTAATATATAAAAATGAATCTTTGTTTGTTTGTTTGTTGGTTTGCTTGTGTGTTCGTTCGTACTTTATGCGCGGCCGTACAGTTGATCCGATTGTGATGGGGCTTTTTGCAAAATGTTCAGGAGATTTCCGGAATGAACATAGGCTATAAGAAAGTTGTGATATTCAGCTCCTACACCCTTAAAAATCGCCCTTTGTAGTGGAAAACGTGAAAAAGTAGCTTTTTGGGTGCTTATATGGCTTACGCTGCCTAAACCATAACAAATACACAAAATTAATGTACACAGAATTGAATTTCTCAAAATGCTCTACAAAAAAGTCCGCGACAGCATATGTTTTTCTCTTACGGATAACTCACGATAACAATTTTTTGTCTATCATTGATGCAAAGAAGATTGAGACAAGTACGTAGATTCCTGTGTAAGCATAGCAGTACATGGCGTGTATTCGTTTACGGATAACTCACAATAACGAATTTTGTCCTTTAGCTCATTTATGCCAAGAAGATCGAGATAAGTAGATTCCCGGACAACACCGGGTAATCAGCACGGGGAATCGTAAAATAATTACGATGTACATTTATAATTATTTTTCATTTTACTTATTCAACTAATCATTAGAACTACATTAATTTTTGTCTTTCAGCTCATTTAAGCCACGAAGATCGGACTAAGTAGATTCCCGCACAACGCCGGGTAAACAGCACGGGGTAACTAAAAGTAATTACGATATAAATGTTTCCCTGTACTTATTTAACTAAACATACAACACATTAATTTTCGTACTTCAGCTCATTTATGTCAAGATGATCGGGATGAGTAGATTCCCGGGCAACACCGAGTAATCAGCAAGGGGTATCGAAAAATTATACATTTCTAACCATTTTTCCTTTTACTTATTCAACTAAACATAAAAGCACATTATTTTTCATTAGTTAGGCGTAACAGCGCTCGCCGGGTATTAGCTAGTACCTGAAATATAAAAATCAATATTTGTTTGTTTGTTTGTTCGCATTTTATGCGCTGCCATACCGTTCATCCGATTGTGATTTGGCTTTTTCAAAAATGTTCAGGAGTTTCCCAGGAAGGTTTTAGACTAAAAGAGAATTGTAATACTCGAACCCTTCACCCTTAAAAATCAACCTTGTAGTGAAAAACTTATTTTTCGGTCCTTTTTGGACGCTTAAATGGCTTACGCTGCCTAAACCATAGCAAATACACCAAATTAATGTACACAGAATTGAATATCTCACCAAATTATACAAAACATCCACGACAGCATAATGCCTACATTTTTCTGAAACTCACAATAACCATTTGTGTCTTTTAGTTTATTGATGCCAAGAAGAACGCGATAAATGGATTCCCAGGCAACGCACGAAGAATCTAAAAATAATTTGGATATTAATTTATAATTATTTTTCTTCTTCTTCTGCTTCATGAAATTAGGCCTTTTGGCCTGTTTTCACATCAAGTGGGATTTAATGAATCCTCCCATCTAGTAAATGGGCGTCCAACATTTCTATGTCCTATTGGTTTGTACTTTAGTAACAGCTGAGGGATTCTATCTGTAGGCATTCTCTTGACATGTTCATACCAGTTGTTTCTCATGTTGTCAATTCTATTTGTTAAATTGAAAATATTTAAGTCCTTCCTAATATCCTCACTTCTTTTCTTGTCCAAAATTGTCACACCTGCTACTGAACGTAGGAACTTCATTTCTGCAGCTTCTATTTTCCTTCTGTCTGAACGGTTAAGAGTCCAATTTTCACTTGCATATGCTAAGACAGGCACTGCCATAATTTTGTAAAATTCTAGTTGTGTGCTCCTCAAGTTTTATTTTTCAATGTCCGTCTTATAGTGCCACACATTCTGTAAAATCTATTTAATTTAATATTAATATTTTCCTTCTGGCAGTATGATACGTTTCATCCTAAATAACTAAAATTGTTCACCTGTTGTATTATACTGTTATTAATACTGATTTTACACCTGATATGGTTATTTTTATTTTTACTTATTCAACTAAACATAAAAACGCATTTAATTTATTTGGGCGTAGCACTGCACGCCGGTTATTAGTTAGTTCATTATAAATTCTTATTTTTTCAGGTTTGTTTCTGCATCATCCGCAATTTTTTAAAAATGTTATATTGTTTTACATGCGAATGTTTGATTTTTGTGTCGTAATCTTGTCTTGCATTGTAAATTCAATATAGTTCAATCAAAGTTTTATCTGTAGGCCTATTACATACACCTCTTGAATCAACAGGAATTTGTCACATATTACTCAATGCTGTACTTTCTTAAAACGTTTCGTGCTATCACCAAATTAAAAATATAATGTGACCGAATTCTAGTCCCGGTCGGGATAAGTTTCTAGGGTGAGGTTATTTTTTAGGGGTTTTACCTAACCTCAAAGACAAATGTCAGGAAACATAAGGTCCAATCGGTCCCAAACATCATATCATGATCATTCATATTTTTCTTCTTCTTCTTCTTCCTTCCAAGTATTAGGCCAAGGCCTGTTACGATCCTATAGAAAATTTTCCCTCCAGCGTGATCCTTCCGGGAAATTCTCATATAAGACTTGAAAGCATAATGATAGTCCCTTCAATTGAACGGGTGAGTGGAAAAAGGATAACATTCCAAAAATTTGAGAAATTAAACTGAAATAGCCATTTTGTAGATCTTTGCTTAAGCTATCCAATGAGTGTAAAAAGGGTTATATTCCAGTATTATATATTGTTAAAACCAGCATTGAAATTTTAGTTGAGTGGATAAAGGATAACATTCCAGGAATATTATCTTTTTTCTACTCAATATTGTGTATTCATGAAGTTGGCATTATTGTCAGTAACAAAATTAATAACCCGGAGTTCATTGTTGTTATATTACTCACTGTATAAAGTTGCATATCACAGTTCTCTGAATAAAGCAATGACAATAATTATTATTGTCATTGCTTTTATTTTATATTTTACATTATTTTGTAGTTCTGTTGTAAGACAGGGTATTGTGTCCTAAAGTATGTGTGACTCCGAGGAAGAATATGAACCTGAACGAAAGAGAGGTAAGGCTAATAAAGACTTACAATGTAAAGAGAAAGAGAAACTTGCTAGGCAGAATGGCAAGGAATTTGTTTCATGTAAAGGTTTATTAGTTGAAGCTAAAACAACTGGTCCAGATTGTAACTGCCGTAAAAAGTGTATGGGAAACTTCAGTGTTGAGGAGAAGGGTTCAATAATTGATAATATATACAATGGTCGTCCTAAAATGAAAAGGATACATTTCTTATGGGGCTGATAGAAAGATATGATGTTGCTCGACACCGTCCATTAACAAAGAATTCCAAACAAAACTTGTCGTCTTTCAAGTACTTTGCCATTAAAGGGACAAGCAGAGTCGAAGTTTGTCGAAATGCTTACATAAGTTTGCATGCAATCTCCAGCAAAGTAGTCCAACGCCTAACCAAGCTTGTTGCAACTAATCAGTCACCGGTTGATATGAGAGGGAAGAGCCAAAATCGGGGGAATACACTTGATGCACACATTGTCATAAAAATAGATGATCATATATCCTCATTTCCTAAAAAAGAATCACATTACTCATCTCTTCCAGTCACATATTTGGATTCAAGTTTGACAGTTTCAAAAATGCATGGTCTCTTCATTAAAAAACATCCTGATCTGAAGGGAGTCATAAAATATGAGTACTACTTGAAACATTTCAATGACAACTACGGGTACCGATTTGGTAGCCACAAGTAGACGTTTGCTCAACCTGTGAAGACTTAAACACAAAATAAAGTCTTCAACTCTGAACGATGTGGCAAAAAGGGCTGCTGTTGCCGAGCTACTAGTTCATAAGAGGCGAGCAAAGAAATTTTACAGTAAGATGGAGAATGTCAAGAATATCTGCAAGGAAAGAAATGATGTCATGGCTATTGCGTTTGACTTCATGCAAAACATGCCTCTCCCTTTCATTCCTGTACAAGAAATGTTTTATCTCCGTAAACTTTGGTACTATGTATTTAATATTCATGATATTGGCCGTGGTACTTCAATTTTCTATACGTACACAGAGGGTGAAGCTCTAAGGGGTCCTAATGTAGTATGCAGCTGTCTTCTGGATTTCATTAACCAGATCTCTGAAGAAGTAAAGATCCTGTATGTCTTCAGCGACGCATGTGCTGGCCAGAATCGCAACCACACATTAACTAGGTTGCTTGCAACGCTAACAATGAATGGTAGATTCTCAGTTATTCACCAGTTCTACCCCAATCCGAGGCCATAGTTTTCTGCCATGTGACAGAACATTTTCAGTCATTAAACGACAAGTTCGAAGATTGGATCGGATTTACTCTCCAAACCAGTATGATGACATCATTCGAAATGCCAGGAAACTCAACCCTCCATATGAAGTAAAGAGGCTTCTAAACAACCAGGTACTCAACTTCAAAGCTGGTGGCCACAGTATTTCAAGAAAACATGTAAAGATATTGAAAATAAAAATTTGACATTCAACATCAGTAAGTACAGACAACTTGTATTTACTCAGAAGATGAAAGGCTGTGTCGAGGCTTCCGAATACATTGATGGTCTGCACCATGGAACTTTCAGGTTGAAAAACAAGATTATCTGGAACTTCCTACTACTGCAGCATATACTGGGAAACTTGGAATCAACATCAAAAAGATACAAGACATCTCAAAAGTCACGCACTACATACCTGATGAGTACAAGTCATTCTATGAAGATATCCTTAAGTATCCAACTTCAAATACAGCAGACAGTGATAAGGATGAATGAAGACTCGTATCATGGTCAGCATTGTGTAAAGTAAAAACAGTTTAAAGTGTTTTTTTTACTATTAAAACATTTTATGACACAAAAAACATAATAGTTAATTATTTTTATCGATTGACAAAACATTGAGTGGAAAAAGGATACTATTCCAACAGATTTAATAATTAATAATTACTAAACAAGTAAGTATTTAACTATGAGATTTTTTGAGCGAACACTTAATGATTAGCTCTACAATTCACTAATAGTAAATTTTCCGATAGCACTCTTAGCTTTTTCTGTAAACTTATTTTTTTTGTTTTCCCACAAACTAGGAAGTTGGAATGTTATCCTTTTTCCACTCACCCGTTCAATTGGTTGCTGGCCAAAGGTAGGCAAGACCAGGCTTTTCTGGAAAAGAAAAGAAAATAAAGGAAAGAAGAAATGGAAGAAAGGAAAGACTCCCTAGCCCTCGGATGCCCTAATAGCGTCGGGGTCGAAAAAACAAGAGTTAACCCTTAAATTCGTAATGTATCTTTTGGATACATCAGTTTGTTTAATAAATTTAATATTTTAAATAAATCAGAAGAAAACTAACAAAAAGAAACCACTTAAATGTATGCGTAATTATACAATGTACCTAATAATAACAGTTACATAAGATTCCGTTTTCACTGCGGTCCGCAACATATAAATAACTAACAGAAGAAACTTGTGTTTTGCCAATTTAAGGGTTAACCAAGAAAGGTTAGATAGTAAAGTTAAAAGAGTCTGGTATAAGTAAGTGGAAGAAAGGAAGAAATACCAGATCGGTTAAAGATAAAGGTAAGGAGCAAAACACAAGTAAGTGGAAGCAATGTTTTCTCAGCTTGGGCACTTTGTGGTCGCCATCCACATATCCCCTAGATGGGGACCCCTCACCTGACATTAAGGAGCACTATCACATTACCCGTCATATAATTGTAGCAGCGCCACCCCGCCTTCCAGTATCCCCAACCTCACAAGTGGGCTACAATTACACCAAAGCCAGGATAGAACACCAGAAATGTCGAAATGACAACCTAGGGCATCGAATAAAAAAAGTATGACAATTGTTTATTTATAAAATGCAAACGCGCCTCCGGAAGCTAGATTCAGAGTTCATTCTTGATTAATATCGTCGAAGGGGAAGTTACATGTAATTATTACGTATCTTTATAGAACTGTTTAATCAGTGGCGGCCGCTCTTATTTCCTAAGGTGCTGCAGCACAGTTAATTGTGAGGGGGAAAATACTAACGAACAAAAACAAAAATCTTTATATTTCAAACTGCGCGGGTTTCTTTATTTTTCCTGGCTATTCATGCATTTTACTTACTTACTCACTGGCACTATCGAACCCGTAGGTTCATGGCCGCGCGGACATAAGCTCTCCATACATCCCTATACTGAGCTAATGCTTTCCAATCATTCCCTGTATAATCTACTTCCCTCAAATCATAGTTAATGTTGTTCTCCCACCTCATTCTTGGTCTACCAACTGGACGTTTTCCCTCTGGCTTTCCTACAAGAAGCTTCCATGCAACTCTCCCATTCCCCATACGTGCAACATGTCCTGCCCATCGCAGTTTACGAGACTTAACTGTTCTTATTATATTTGGTTCCTATAAAGACCATGTAGTTCATTGTTATGTAGTTTTCCCCATTCACCTGTCTGTTCATCTCTCTTTGGTCCAAAAATTTTCCTAAGTACTTTATTCTCAAATACTCGTAATCTCATTTCCTCTCTTAAAGCAAGAGTCCATGCCTCGCACCCATATAATATAACTGGTAGAATAATAGTTTTATATATTTACAGCTTAACGTTTTTTGAAAGGAGTTGGGACATCAAGAGTCTCTGCAATGCATAACAGCACGCATTTCCAGAATTGAGCCTATGTTTAATTTCTTTGTGCATCTCATTCCTATTTGTGATTATTGTTCCTAGGTATTTGAATTCAGCCACTTCCTCAAAATTTCCCTCATTTTTCATTAGCTATCCATTTCCATTATATATTGAATTTCTTCATGCATTTTACTTTTTTTTTTCAATATCTTCAGATTCTGTTGTGAAGGTTCATGACTTGTGTCGCGTATGCGCAGAAACCAACTTTCCGTTTCTCAATTTTCTATAGTGTCTGCGCGAGGGAGCAGAGACTAAATTTTGTTTCCTTTGTTTCTTCGCGTATATGGCTGTTATTTCTCCAGCCCGACGTGCAGATGGCGATTTTCTCTGATTTATTTTTTTATATTAATACTTTCGTTAGTTTTTTAATGAAAATGTGTACTTATTTTTTCCTATTGGAGACATTTTGCATTTATTATAGATATGGTAACAGAAACATGATGTTTTATATAGATATTTGTTTGTAAGTACATTTAAGCATAACTTCAGAAACCACAGTTGGCTAAACTTATAACATTTTCGTGCGGTTCTCCTCACCAAACTTTGTTAATACAGTATGTGTAGGTATGTTTTCTGTTTTGAACGACACAGTGCAAGTTTGAATGTGATATGAAATTTATTCATTAATTAAATAAAAATAAAACGTAGTTTTATTTGATTTTCATATATATATATATATATATATATATATATATATATATAAGAATAAGTGTTTGAATTGGATTCGCCTGGTAGTGTAATGGATATCACGCTGGGGTACAGACTCAGAGATCCGGGTTCGAATCCCGTCCAGGCATTTATTTTCCTTATCATACCATATTAAGCTTGCATTGCTCAATGTTAAAGATTTAATTATAACATCGATAAAGCGTCACTGCTATAAAGTAAAATAAATATTCTCTTTAATTTGCTTACTTGTTATAGTCAGCTATTAGATGGCAGTGAAGACAGTGTTCTCGCGACATCTAGTAATAATGGAGAGTATAATACATATATAAGAAAAATAAGTGTTTGAATTGGATTCGCGTGGTAGTGTAATGGATATCACGCTGAGGTACAGACTCAGAGATCCGGGTTCGAATCCCGTCCAGGCATTTATTTTTCTTATCATACCATATATATATATATATATATATATATATATATAATTAAATAAAAATAAAACGTAGTTTTATTTTTATTTAATATTATTAATTTATTATATATATATATATGAAAATAAAATAAAACTACGTTTTATTTTTATTTAATTGATAAATATGGAGTTTCATCAAGTAAACACCAACTCAATTGATTATGAAATTTATTCGATTCGAAGTACTATAAATTACAATTAGTATTTGAAAGAGGTATGTTATATTTATAAGGGATGGGGAATTCTGTAGACAATTATTTAAAAACATATTTCTGCAGCAGACAATTCGAAGAGAAAATTCAAATAAAACAATTATAATAAAAAATTAAATAAATAAATCTACTTAGACACTAACGTGCAACATAAAGATGTATGATCATGATTGCGTGTTTGAAAAGACCCTATGACATTGTGAACGGTCTCTTTCATTTCCCATGCCTATGTTTTGGTAACAAGATGCATGGAGTACAGTCAGTGTGACGTGTTTAGGGTATCTTAACGTGTTAATTAAAAAGCATAGTGAAAATGTGTAACACATGAATAATGTTGTAGATCTTAGTGTTTTAGGTAACGTGAATATTGCAACACAGTAAGTTGTGTTTATCATGAACACATAGAAAAACACAATAGACAAATAACAAAAAAAATCTACTTTCTAAAATAATTTAATTGTATCAAATTCTGTGGTGTCTTTGATTTCGCGTTAAGGGGACATGATGAGAGTGACGTGTCTGATAAACTTGGAGTTTTCTTGGGATAAACAGACTTGTAGACAATACATTGAAACAACACGTGAAATCTTTGATCAGATTTTTAAGGGGACATAAAAACATTTCAAAATGAATTGTTAGATTGCATATTGGAAACTTATCGCGAGTTGATAATAGAAGAAATTAAACGAGCCGAATTTATAGCAATAATGGTCAATGGGGCCACAGATGTTTCCCATAAGACACAGCGATAGTTCTTCGCTACGAGACGAGAGATTAATGGTGTTCCACATGAAATATTCTGGAGATTTTTTTAATGCAGAGAGACATAACACGGATGTAATTTCTAAATATATTTTTAATGAATTAGATACAATATTCGAGGACTCGCGTAGTGGTTAAGGCACTGAGCTACAAGCCGGAGGGTCGAGGGTTCAAGTCCCGTTGGGGTCAGGATTTTTAAACTGACCCAAACCCACTGGCGGCACTATGGCCCTGGGGTCGACTCAGCCTCTAACGGAAATGAGTACCAGACGCTTGTTCTGGGGGTAAAGGCGGCCGTCACGCAGGGCTGACAACCCGGCTGACATAAAGTGCCGATTGTCAAGTAAAAGTGGGAGCCCTACTACCCCAAGGGCCTCCGGGTCTATTGTGGGAACACTTTACTTTACTTAATTCGAGGACTCGCCACACAAAATCATAGCTCGAACCTATGACGGTGCAAATGTAATTAGTGTGGAACAGGAGGAGCCAAAACAAAATTAAAATGGCATTTTCCTAACGCTCATTACATTCACAGTTGTGCGCACCAACTGAAAATATTGCATTGCAGAAGCAGTCAGCATATGTTTTTCCTCAACTTGTCAGTTACCCTTGATTCCATCTCAAAGTCACCGCAGCAAGTATCAGTACTACAAACAGTGATGGATCGTTTGATACCTTGCAGACCACAAAGTGGGATTTCAAATCGATGACTGTTAATATGGTATTCGAATATAAAAACAATTTGATTGTTTAATAAATTTAGAGAAAGCAATCTCCAGCATGATTTGTCAAGAAGCTTGTCATCCCTTAAAAGAATAAAAACTTTCCTTCAGAACACCATGTTACAAGAATGACCAAGTGCGTAGTTCTTTCAAGACTTGCTTTTCCAACACAGAAGCTTTCGACGCCAGAGTTATTGATACATTTTTGAGTAAGAAGAATCGTGATATGGACTTTATTTTTCGCCGTTGAGTGAGTAGTGAACAGTATTTGTTTATACGCTATTTTATGTCAATTCTTACAGCACACACCAGATTTTTAGCTCCAGCCGCCACTGGTTAAAACCTCTAGTTTATCAAAGGATTTTTAGATTTAGATTTATTTATTTAGCCTGGTGGAGTTAAGGCCATGTGACCTTCTCTTCCACTCACCAGAACAAGCATATGTTACATATGAATACAAAAAAAATACAATAATAGTCATATAAAACAGGACAAACATATGTTACACATGAATACAAAAAAATTACAATAGTAGTCATACTAGACAGGACAAACCTGTTACATATGAATACAAAAAAAAGTTACAATAATAGTTATTGAACAATTCATTATCTGTCATATTGAATAATAATGAAATTAATGTCTAATAATAGAATGAAACTAAATACAATTAAAATTAAATTAATGATACAATGAATAAAAAAGGAATAACAGCTCGAATCTACTATGCATAAAAAGAAGAGAAAAAACACTACAATGAATTAATCTACGCTTTTTATACAAGGCATTAGGTAAATATATTAACAAATCCTAAGTCTATTTTTATTAAATAATGCAAAAACGCATTATTAATTCTTAAAAAGTAGTATTAGTGAGTTGTTTCTGTTAGTGATTTTATTTTCAATTTATTTCTGAAAGATGGTAAAGTTTGGCAGTCTCTGACATAGGGTGGAAGTGAATTCCATGTTCTAGCAAGAGAAACTGTATATCCATACTAAAATTCCATGTTGAAGGAACTGAAGATCTGGCTTCACAAGTAGTCCTTAAGGAGATCACGTTCACTGTCGCGACTAGCAAATCTTATTAATAAAATTATTAACTACATAACTTGTGGAACCCAATATAATCAATTGAGTTGGTGTTTACTTGATGAAAATCCATATTTATTAATTAAATAAAAATAAAACGTAGTTTTATTTGATTTTCATATGTATTATATAATTCAGTGACAGCTGTTTCGGTACACTGTACCTTCTTCAGACATGTTAACAAAATATGAATTGTGTTCCAACTGATCTAAGCAACAATACAACAATATTTATTTATTTATTTTAATTTAACAAAGGGGATTCATTCAGATCACGTTGAGAATTTAACAGTTTTTTACTACTTTTAAATTTATTAATTTCTACAGCCTCCAAAAGATCTAACTTCTTACCCTTATCACAAATATGTAAAATTTCAAAATTTGGATCGAAACAATGATTAAATTGGAATAGGTGGTTAGCATATTTTGAATTTTCTAAATTTCTGTTATATGCTCTCATGTGTTCCTTCATCCGAGAGATAAAAGGTCTACCAGTTTGTCCTATATAGACATTGTCACATGTGCCACACTTCAATTTATATACACCTGATAATTTTTCTTTTTTTGTTTTGGTTTTATTGTTTTTTATTATATTTTGTAGAGTTTTATTAGTTTTAAATGCCACATTAATGTTCAACTTTTTAAAGTGTTTAGATATTTTATTTGAAAGTGGGCCTATGTATGACATTACGACATATTTCTTTATGTTTTCTTTGGGTAAAGGAAAAACTTTGTTAATTGCTTTTTTGTAATGAACCTTCTTAATTAAACATTCTATAATTTCAGGGTCGTAGCCATTATTAACAGCCAATTGTTTAATAATATTCAATTCATTATTATATTCCAATGGTGAAAGAGGGATATTTAAAAGTCTATGAATGTAACTATTAAAGGCTGCCATCTTATGAGTGTATGGGTGAAGAGAAGAACTATGGATAGTGGTATCAGTATGAGATGGTTAATTTTATATTTAATAAGCCCCCCCCCCTCCATGGTTTCTATCTTCAGCCAACTAAATTAGTACAATCATGTATTTAATATTTGGTTTTATAAAATGCATTCCAATATTAATTATCCGCTAAATACACACTTTTTAATTACCTTTTCCTCATGGGTTTCCAATAAAATATTTGGAAGCATTTATTAATAAATGAGAATATGAATAACATTGTGATCTTCTTCTTAATGAACACATCTGCATATTGAAACATGTGCAAAGAACTAAATGTTTATGAGATACAGAGTAACAGACAAATCTTAATTATTATTTGAAAGCATTCTTTCCATATTCCAGATCTAATATATATCTTTATAATTTGCTAATTACAGATTTTCAAGCGCCGATCTTACAAATAAACCTGAGATTTTAAAATACCTAATTCGTGTCCATTTTCCTTTGCTATCAACATGCTTATATATATATATATATATATCCATCGTATCCAGGGGCCTCACAGAATATTTCTGAAATATCTAATTTTTACATTAAAACGCAATGTACACTCTTTGTCGACTCTATGACTTCTTATTCAAAATTTTCATAAGTACCCTCCATATCCAAAGACGGAATCCTTTCGCAAACTGAGGACAGACCATGCCTTGATGACAGGAACCACATGGGTTACATTGACAAAAATATTTACATTTAGTACAATTAGTACTAGATCATCAAAGGCTACAATTGAGGGAAGAAAAAAATACAAATCAACATTGCACGGGGGTTAAAGGGGACCTAATGTGCTCTGGACAGCTCTTTAAAGAGTAAATAACTACCAGAGTCATACAGATTATAGCGCACACCTAATAAATAAGATATAGCCTAACGAGACGTGTGAATACAGAGAACTAGAAGATAAATATATCAATCCATTTCCTTTGCTATCAATATGCTTATATATATATATCCATCGTATCCAGAGGCCTCGCTGAATATTTCTAAAATATCTCGTTTTTAGAAAATGAGGTCAATAGTCCTACATTAAAACGCAATGTACACTCTTTGTCGACTCTATGACATTCTTATTCAAAATGTTCATATATACCCTCCATATCCAAAGACGGAATCCTTTCGCAAACTGAGGACAGACCATGCCTTGATGACAGGAACCACATGGGTTACATGGACAAAAATATTTACATTTAGTAAAATTAGTACTAGATCCTCGAAGGCTACAATTGAGAGAAGAAAAAAAAATCAACATTGCACGGGGGTTAAAAGGGGGCCTAATGTGCTCTGGACAGCTCTTTAAAGAGTAAATAACTACCAGAGTCATACATATTATAGTGCACACCTAAGTTCATAAATAAGACATAGCCTAACGAGACGTGTGAATACAGAGAACTAGTAGATAAATATATCAATCCAAATAACTTTATAAGCTGAGTATCTCCTTGGCTGGGCCCTTGATATACACGAAGTTGTTTCATTACTTTAGCAGGGTAACTACTAGGCATTTATAATCCAATCTCAATAAATGTATTAATCGGAGCTAATAAATAATATAGAACCATGAATACTTGACGGGGACACTAAGTATGGTATCTAGCTATTGCTAAACAAAGTTCAAGTGGACTACAGTTTATAAAATAAATCAGCATATATAAAATTACTATATGTATATAAATGAATAAGAATATGAGTCAACATAGTATAAATGAATAAATAAAGAGTTTCCTTAACTGAAAACATAAATAACAAATTATATAAGCAGTCTAAGTAAATGGCATAATAATAAAGAACAATTCGTACCCAAACAACATTCATGCAGCATTCTAACCTAACTGATGATTAATTTCTCCATGGCAACTCCAAGTCAATTTTCCTCTTGCACGAAGCTGGAGGAACCCAATAATTTTGGCGACAGACGCCGCAACTCAAGATAAGCCCAAAAGGACCTCCTAAATCAGTCTGACCAGGATTGTTCCATGTCGCGGATAGATATTAGCTCGGCGCAACAATTGCGCCGGCGCACGAAACCAAGTAAGTGGAGGTGGAAGGGTGTATTCGGAAAGGGTAGGCACAGATACACTAACAGAGACCGGTGGAACAGAGTCATCGCAGGGCAACACACAGATATGTCCAAGACACGCAAAAAAAATATCTTCTACACGGTTCAACATTTATTAATTAAATAAAAATAATACGTAGTTTTATTTGATTTTCATATTTATTATATAATTCAGTGACAGCTGTTTCGGTACACTGTACCTCCTTCAGACATGTTAACAAATTATGAATTGTGTTCCAACTGATCTAAGCAACAATACAACAATATTTATTTAAATTTTTTAATTTAACAATGGGGATTCATTCAAATCAAGTTGAGAATTTAACAGTTTTTTACTACTTTTAAATTTATTAATTTCTACAGCCTCCAAAAGATCTAACTTCTTACCCTTATCACAAATATGTAAAATTTCAAAATTTGGATCGAAACAATGATTCAATTGGAATAGGTGGTAAGCATATTTTGAATTTTCTAAATTTCTGTTATATGCTCTCATGTGTTCCTTTATACGAGAGATAAAAGGTCTATCAGTTTGTCCTATATAGACATTGTCACATGTGGCACACTTCAGTTGTTGAACATTTTTATAAAAAGTCCACCGCTCTCTTCTAGAGGTAACATCATTGCAATATTCGAGACAAGTAGAGATTTTGTTTAGAGTTTTGTCTTGCTTTTAAGAACACTTAATGCCCAAATATTTAACCATATTCCCTTCATAATCATCCTTATTATATTTGCTTTGTTTAGTATCAATACATGAGTGAATATTACGTCTTGTCTTTATATGTTCGTGCAGACATTTAGTCTCTTCCTACAGACCGTGTCTCTGAAGGAACCAGTTGACTTGGGGCACTTGGAAGAATATACTAAGGGAGATTCATTCCAATTTCCATCGTTCAATCCTTTTCCTCTCATGCTGCTCAGAACACCATCAATCCACGTAACTTTTGACCGTTCTCTTTTTCTTCTTCTACCAAGTGACACCCACTCTTGTATTCTTCTTGTGAATCTGGCTTCTGTCATTCTTTTTAAATGACCATGCTATTTTAAAAAGTAAAGTATTCCCACTACAGGCCTCAGGAGGCCCTTGGGGTAGTGGGAGATTAAGGCTCCCACTATTTATAGACAATCGGCACTTCATGTCAGCCGGGGTTGTCAGCCCTGCGTGACGGCCGACCATGCTATTTTAACTGTCTTTTTTTATGAAATCGAAAATTTAAGTTTGAAGATTGAATTTTTATATAATTACACTCTTCCTTATTTTATCGCTTCTAGAAATTCCAGTATATATATATAATGTCCACCGCTGTGGTCTCGAGGTAGCGTGATGCCATGTCACGCAGCGGGCCCGGGTTCGATCCTCGGTCGGGGCAGTTTTTCTGGGTGAGGTTTTTATCGGGGTTTTTCCTCACCTGTAAGACAAATGTCAGGAAAACTTTAAGGCCCAAACGGTCCCCGAAATCACATGGCCATCATCATCATCACTATCATCGTTCACCGGTGTGGAAAGCAACGGGAAGCTACCACACCTACACAATTCCCTAGTAAAGCTGCAAGCATAGCGTGAAAGTGCTGTGATTGCAGCGAATGACCTGCCTTCGGGCAGAATTACTATGGATGGATATATATATATATATAAATGTCCCACGCCGTAGCCCCATGTGGGAAGAAATTTTCTCATGGAATTTCGACCAGTATGGGACAGGTACCCACCCAGCATCTTGAGGAACTAGCGTAACTACAATGATTAGTTGTTCCAGTTTGAGAAAATCAGTTATATCGGGTGGGGGACCCGACATTCTGACCACATATCATCCGTATACTGACTGGATGATCGTTCACCTCTATGATTAAACAAATTTAGATGTGAGGCCAGCAGGTTGACTAGTAGGCAAGAGTTTTCTATGCCTTTCGCGCATGGATATATATATATATATATATATATATATAAGTAAAAAAAATACAAATGCTTAAACTTGGCTTCGAACCCGAAACTTCTAATTCCATACACATTGAGGCGTTTATTTTTCTTTTCATATCATATTAGGTCTTCATTGTTAAAAGTCATAATGTAATTATAATATGGAAATATATGTATATGCACAAACGATAAAACAAGAAAAATAAGGTCAATTAAATATAAAATCACCATGCAGATCTGTAAGGGACATCCATCCATAGTAATTCTGCCCGAAGGCAGGTCCTTCACTACAATCACAGCATTTTCATGCTATGCTTGCAGCTTTACTAGGGAATTATAGGTGTGGTAGCTTCCCGTTGCTTTCCACACCGGTGAAGGATGATGGTGGTGGTGATGATAATGATAAGGCTGATGATGATGATGATGATGGCCATATGATTTCGGGGACCGTTTGGGCCTTAAAGTTTTCCTGACATTTGTCTTACAGGTGAGGAAAAACCCCGATAAAATCCTCACCCAGAAAAACTGCCCCGACCGGGGATCGAACCTGGGCCCGCTGCGTGACAAGGCAGCACGCTACGTCAAGACCACAGCGGTGGAATGTCAGGGACATCCATCCATAGTAATTCTGCCCGAAGGCAGGTCCCTCACTGCAATCATAGCATTTTCATGCTATGCTTGCAGCTTTACTAGGGAATTGTGGGTGTGGTAGCTTCCCGTTGCTTTCCACACCGGTGAAGGATGATGATGATGATGATGGACATATGATTTCGGGGACCGTTTGGGCCTTAAAGTTTTCCTGACATTTGTCTTACAGGTGAGGAAAAACCCCGATGAAAACCTCACCCAGAAAAACTGCCCCGACCGGGAATCGAACCCGGGCCCGCTGCGTGACAAGGCAGCACGCTACCTGGAGACCACAGCGTTGGACTTTAAGGGACATATTATATAAAATTACAAAGGATTATTTAAAATACAAATCCTATAAATGTTAATAATATTCAATACCAAATTTAAGACGTAACAGGTTTACTTAAGCGGTGTCTTTCATAGTAATATTCTAGAGTTCCTCGATTCAAATCTCAGTGCCGATGAACCTGGGTTTTTCCTTGGTTTTCCTCGTACATATAGACAAATTTTGAGTTGAAATGTTACTTTAAGAACTCATTAAAACCTATCTACTATTTGAATATATAATTGAAATTTATTTGAATCAATAAATCTATTCAGAATATATATGACAACAATAAAAACAGATAGCTAAGTTATACACCCAAAATCCAAGACGCGATATGACTTTAGACGTTAAAATGTGTGTAAATGTGAATGAAATAAAAACATTATTACGATATAACAAAATTAATTGTCTCCTCTTATGAATCTTTGTGAAACTCCATTTTGCGCAGATGGTATATAGATTTTTATATCCATCGAAAGAGAAAAATGTTTCATAAATCCGGTACAGATGTCATCTCACAAATTTCATCACAGCTTGAAAGGGATAGGAAGATGCGAGGTTGACAAAGGAACATATATACTATGTATATAAACTGTTAGGGCCATAAAAACGTTATATTCTTTTAAGTGTCTCTTATATACGTGAAATATTTCCGTCTAGCTATAGTTAATGCTGAAAACCAAGATTTTATCACTTTATTAGGAATACAAATATTATTATAGAATAGTTACTAGGAACGAAGTGAAACCTGGTCAATTTGTTTGTGCGCATAAAACCATTACATAAAAATGAAAGAGAATAATATCACGACTTTCCGAAATATACTTTTATCTAAATAATTGATAGGGCCTAATAGTTATCGCGTATGACTCGAATTTAATCCAGGGTTGGCCAATCTAAATACAACTTACATACATGGTCAATCACTGCTTGCTCAAACCTACCTTAAAATTTCTTCCAGAGAAATATTATTATGCACAACAGCTGTGTCAAAAAAAAATCTGCCGCTTTTTTAACTGTAAGCACTAAAATGCAGCGCGAAATCTCTCATAGAAACTACAGGAAAATAATACAACTCCCGAATTGGTAGGTTGGATAACCCTAATTACCTTCCGTTCGCACCTAGTCCCGCCACATACACTCCGCTCTTACTCAGGTAGGGAGTCCGTCTCCATACAGTGGGTTGCTACAGCTGGATTCTGGCTTTGATTTCTGTGCCTTGCAATTAAAAACACTATTGAGTAACACTAAGAAATTAGGACTGGAAGTAAATATCAGTAAAACTAAATATATGGTCACACGTAGAAATTCAGTATATTAATGGAAATGGACACCTAATGACAAATGAGGGAAATTTTGAGGAAGTGGCTGAATTCAAATACCTAGGAACAATAATCACAAATAGGAATGAGATGCACAAAGAAATTAAACATAGGCTATTCTGGAAATGCGTGCTATTATGCATTGCAGAGACTTTTGATGTCCCAACTCCTTTCAAAAAACGTTAAGCTGAAAATATATAAAACTATTATTCTACCAGTTATATTATATGGATGCGAAACATGGACTCTTACTTTAAGGGAGGAAAGGAGATTACGAGTATTTGAGAATAAAGTTCTTAGGAAAATTTTTGGACCAAAGAGAGATGAACAGACAGGTGAATGGAGAAGACTACATAACAATGAACTACATGGTCTTTATAGGAAGCCAGATATAATAAGAACAGTTAAGTCTCGTAGATTGCGATGGGCAGGACATGTTGCTCGTATGGGGAATGAAAGACGTGCATGGAAACTTCTTGTAGGAAAGCCAGAAGGAAAACGCCCAGTTGGTAGACCAAGAGTGAGGTGGGAGAACAGCATTAACTATGATTTGAGGGAAGTAGATTATACAGGGAATGATTGGAAAACATTGGCTCAGGATAGGGATGTATGGAGAGCTTATGTCCGCACGGCCATGAACCTACGGGTTCGATAGTGCCAGTGAGTAAGTAAGTAAGTAAGTATATTTTTTGACAAAGCTTTGGTACATCACAACGCTTCTCAGTGAGAAATTTCAAAGTAGGTTTTAGCATACAATGGTTGACAGTTTCCTTGTTAGTGGACAATAAGTTGACTCACTCATAAGCGTTTGAGACCTGTGTGTGTTGGAGAGGAACTCAATTACAATTTCCGCTTAAGATCAAGCTGATTGCTTTTTTTTTCTTATTATTTTTCTACTGTCGGAAGTAAGTACTGGGTTAAATTTTCATGAACACAACTTTTCACTACTAATTACGATTTCGTATTTAATTGAATTTAATATCAGTTACATTTCAATAACACCCTAATGCAGTTACCAAAGCTCGTAGACACCAAATGACCAGGCATCTCAGTTACATTTCAATAACACCCTAATGCAGTTACCAAAGCTCGTAGACACCAAATGACCAGGCATCTCAGTTACATTTCAATAACACCCTAATGCAGTTACCAAAGCTCGTAGACACCAAATGACCAGGCATCTCAGTTACATTTCAATAACACCCTAATGCAGTTACCAAAGCTCGTAGACACCAAATGACCAGGCATCTAAGCGTCTCAAATTACGATTCCATTCGCAGCTCTGTTATTAGAGCAGAATGTGAAATTGAACCTATAAACCTCTGGATAAATGATAGAAGACTAAACTGGAACGATCACATAGATAGAATGGAGAACAGTAGATTAGTGAAGAAAGTACGTGACTGGGCACCTCGGCAGAAAAAGCCTTTAGGAAGACCACAACTACGATGGAAGGACGTCACCATACCCCGGACCTGTAGTGAATGAACACGCAACAAGCTGCCAGCTTTCATGCGTAGAGGAAGAAGAAGAAGAAAGAAGAAAAGAAATTACGATTCCAAAAATATTAAACAATGAGATTTTATTAATATTATAATTAGCGTTAAGTCTTACATAATTTAATTAGAGTCTGATAAGGTGATACTTACTTACTCACTGGCACTATCGAACCCGTAGGTTCATGACCGCGCGGACATAAGCTCTCCATACATCCCTATCCTGAGCTAATACTTTCCAATCATTCCCTGTATAATCTACTTCCCTCAAATCATAGTTAATGTTATTCTCCCACCTCATTCTTGGTCTACCAACTGGGCGTTTTCCCTCTGGCTTTCCTACAAGAAGCTTCCATGCAAGTCTTTCATTCCCCATACGTGCAACATGTCCTGCCCATCGCAGTCTATGAGACTTAACTGTTCTTATTATATCTGGCTTCCTATAAAGACCATGTAGTTCATTGTTATGTAGTCTTCTCCATTCACCTTTCTAACATTCCATGTTCCTAGGAACATGTCCCTATGTTTGAGCCTTTGGCATGGGTTCCCTGAAGTAGTCCCCGCCCGGAGAACCGAATGGGGGACTATTTGACCTCCGGAAAATTTTACCCCAGTTGAACCCATGTCCGCATTTCTTGACGGTTGTATTTTTACGGTGAAAGATCGTCACTCTTTCGACCAAGGTACTTTTTTCGTCTGGCTTATCACCTTCGAGCAGTCCGGCATGGGTAACCCTATCGGCAGCAATGCTACCGCCGGCATAGCTTTCAGGATCATTTAAGCACGCAAGCCACTCCACCACCACAAGGTAAAGATACCATGGAGGGCTGATAAGGTGATACGTATTAATAACTATTTCTGTAACTGAACAAAGGTAATATTTGTGTGAGTAGATTACACTAAGCTTTAATATTGTATTTGGACCATAGAAAAACAGATTAGATTTTATACTCCATGGCGCGACAGGCCTTAACCTACCAACCGGCTGCTGATCTCATACCCAGTTATTTATAGAGCCGGAAGATCATATAGCCAGTATAGTGATGTCTTGTGGTCGGCATTTGAATCCCCAGCAATTATACCTGGTTTCATCAAACAGGTCCAAAAGTAATCAAATTATAGTACATAGAATTGAGGATTATATCCTTAATTAAGACTGTTGGTACTGCAAGATGGTTACACAGCAGTTCTATTTTTTTTTTAATTAAACGGACGACTGCAAATGTCGGCATTGTTTTCTTTAATTAAAGTAATATCTGACCTGTGGTGAATTCATTCCTCTCTAATTATTTCCTTTGAATCTTGGTATTCTTTAATTGCTTATTCTTACTCGTACAATATATATTTTATTGTCCCACGTTTACCTTATGCCCAATATAGAGTAGATATTTTGTTTTACAATAGCCCAAATATACGCTTGTATGTTTCTTCTAGGCTAATATTTGCAATCTATATTCTTGATGCTCTCATTAGATATGATTGCAATAAACTTATTTATGTACTTCATTTCCAGATATAATAAGAACAGTTAAGTCTCGTAGACTGCGATGGGCAGGACAAGTCGCACGTATGGGGAATGAAAGACTTGCATGGAAGCTTCTTGTAGGAAAGCCAGAGGGAAAACGCCCAGTTGGTAGACCAAGAATGAGCTGGGAGAACAACATTAACTACGATTTGAGGGAAGTAGATTATACAGGGAATGATTGGAAAGCATTAGCTCAGGATAGGGATGTATGGAGAGCTTATGTCCGCGCGGCCATGAACCTACGGGTTCGATAGTGCCAGTGAGTAAGTAAGTAAGTATGTACTTCATTTCGACCTAAGGCTCCCGTATTGTATTTGATCCTACGTCTTATTTCATTGCTTTTTGGTCTTCAAAATAGCCGAATATTTAACATTCAATAACAGATGCCCTTACAATTGTAAATTACATTGTGTTTCAATAGTTGAAACCTTCAATAACTCATAAAGATGGAACCAAACACGGCCGGAGTCGATTGATTTTTTTAGGATGGAAAAATCGAAGGGATTTAAATTGCTGGGTCCAGAGTCTCGATATTTTCGGACTAGAATACAAACTTAAGTCTGAAAAAAGAGGCTTCTATGCAAAACATACAGCCCTTCATCATCCACGTAATATCTCAGTTGCGACTACATGTCTCATTAGGTCGGTATGCTGAACACATGACATTCATGACGTCTTTAGGGAAATAAGTGTAATTAAATTCGTTTGATTAAGAAACTCCCCACTAGGAAAGCACCCATATCCCCGCAGTTGGACAAACGGGCACCAATCAGTGAACTAATTTAACTCACTGGCACTATCGAACCCGTAGGTTCATGCCGCGCGGACATAAGCTCTCCATACATCCCTATCATAAGCTAATATTTTCCAATCATTCCCTGTATGATCTTCTTCCCTCAAATCATTACTAATGCTATCCTCCCACCTCTTTCTTGGTCTACCATCTAGGCGTTTTCTCTTTGGTTTTCCTACAAGAAGCTTCCATGCCCCCATTTCATTCCCCATTTCGCGCCATATGTTCAATCTACGAGACTTAACTGTTATTATTATATCTGATTTCCTATAAAGATCATGTAGCTCATTGTCCTCTCCTCTGTTCATCTCTCTGTGGTACAAACATTTCCTACTATGAACTTTATTCTCAAATACTAGTAATCTTTAACAAAACATAATAATAATAATAATAATAATAATAATAATAATAATATTACTAGGGAAAATGTTATGTAAATTGTAAATAGTATTTATACAAATGTCAGATAGTCACAACCGTTTTAATAGCAAATATCTAATGTAAAATTTCCTTCTGAGATCTTTTCATTATCGTCTTAATCTCCTGCATCTTTTATCTTGGATACTAAATACAAATACGCCGTTGAGGTTACTCTGTAATATTTGTAATTTAAAGTAGAATACCTGAGATCTCAGTCATTCTCAACTTTGGATATCGTGTGTGGAATACATTCGAAGCATATGCTTCATCATCAAACTAGAGATATCAGTCTTTCTCAACTTTGGATGTGGGGTGTGGAGTACTTTCGAAGCATATGCTTCATCATCAAACTAGAGATATCAGTCTTTCTCAACTTTGGATGTGGGGTGTGGAGTACTTTCGAAGCATATGCTCCATCTTCAAACTAGAGATATCAGTCTTTCTCAACTTTGGACGTGGGGTGTGGAGTACTTTCGAAGCATATGCTTCATCTTCGAACTAGAGATATCAGTCTTTCTCAACTTTGCATTTGGGGTGTGGAGTACTTTCGAAGCATATGCTCCATCTTCAAACTAGAGATATCAGTCTTTCTCAACTTTGGATGTGGGGTGTGGAGTACATTCGAAGCATATGCTTCATCTTCAAACTAGACATATCAGTCTTTCTCAACTTTGGATGTGGGGTGTGGAGTACTTTCGAAGCATATGCTTCATCTTCAAACTAGAGATATCAGTCTTTCTCAACTTTGGATGTGGGGTGTGGAGTACATTCGAAGCATATGCTCCATCTTCAAACTAGAGACATCAGTCTTTCTCGACTTTGGATGTGGGGTGTGGAGTACTTTCGAAGCATATGCTTCATTTTCAAACTAGAGATATCAGTATTTCTCAACTTTGCATTTGGGGTGTGGAGTACTTTCGAAGCATATGCTCCATCTTCAAACTAGAGATATCAGTCTTTCTCAACTTTGGATGTGGGGTGTGGAGTACATTCGAAGCATATGCTTCATCTTCAAACTAGAGATATCAGTCTTTCTCAACTTTGGATGTGGGTGTGGTGTGGAGTACTTTCGAAGCATATGCTTCATCTTCAAACTAGAGATATCAGTCTTTCTCAACTTTGGATGTGGGGTGTGGAGTACTTTCGAAGCATATGCTTCATCTTCAAACTAGAGATATCAGTCTTTCTCAACTTTGGATGTGGGGTGTGGAGTACTTTCGAAGCATATGCTTCATCTTCAAACTAGAGATATCAGTCTTTCTCAACTTTGGATGTGGGGTGTGGAGTACTTTCGAAGCATATGCTTCATCTTCGAACTAGAGATATCAGTCTTTCTCAACTTTGCATTTGGGGTGTGGAGTACTTTCGAAGCATATGCTCCATCTTCAAACTAGAGATATCAGTCTTTCTCAACTTTGGATGTGGGGTGTGGAGTACTTTCGAAGCATATGCTTCATCTTCGAACTAGAGATATCAGTGTTTCTCAACTTTGCATTTGGTGTGTGGAGTACTTTCGAAGCATATGCTTCATCTTCAAACTAGAGATATCAGTCTTTCTCAACTTTGGATGTGGGGTGTGGAGTACATTCGAAGCATATGCTTCATCTTCAAACTAGAGATATCAGTCTTTCTCAACTTTGGATGTGGGGTGTGGAGTACTTTCGAAGCATATGCTTCATCTTCAAACTAGAGATATCAGTCTTTCTCAACTTTGGATGTGGGGTGTGGAGTACTTTCGAAGCATATGCTTCATCTTCAAACTAGAGATATCAGTCTTTCTCAACATTGGATGTGTGGTGTGGAGTACTTTCGAAGCATATGCTTCATCTTCAAACTAGAGATATCAGTCTTTCTCAACTTTGGATGTGGGGTGTGGAGTACTTTCGAAGCATATGCTTCATCTTCGAACTAGAGATATCAGTCTTTCTCAACTTTGCATTTGGTGTGTGGAGTACTTTCGAAGCATATGCTTCATCTTCAAACTAGAGATATCAGTCTTTCTCAACTTTGGATATCGTGTGTGGAATACATTCGAAGCATATGCTTCATCTTCAAACTACAGATATCAGTCTTTCTCAACTTTGGATGTGGGGTGTGGAGTACTTTCGAAGCATATGCTTCATCTTCAAACTAGAGATATCAGTCTTTCTCAACTTTGGATGTGGGGTGTGGAGTACTTTCGAAGCATATGCTTCATCTTCAAACTAGAGATATCAGTCTTTCTCAACTTTGGATGTGGGGTGTGGAGTACTTTCGAAGCATATGCTTCATCTTCAAACTAGAGATATCAGTCTTTCTCAACTTTGGATGTGGGTGTGGAGTACTTTCGAAGCATATGCTTCATCTTCAAACTAGAGATATCAGTCTTTCTTAACTTTGGTTGTGGGGTGTGGAGTACTTTCGAAGCATATGCTTCATCTTCAAACTAGAGATATCAGTCTTTCTCAACTTTGGATGTGGGGTGGGGTGTGGAGTACTTTCGAAGCATATGCTTCATCTTCAAACTAGAGATATCAGTCTTTCTCAACTTTGGATGTGGGGTGTGGAGTACTTTCGAAGCATATGCTTCATCTTCAAACTAGAGATATGAGTCTTTCTCAACTATGGATGTGGGGTGTGGAGTACTTTCGAAGCATATGCTTCATCTTCAAACTAGAGATATCAGTCTTTCTCAACTTTGGATGTGGGTGTGGAGTACTTTCGAAGCATATGCTTCATCTTCAAACTAGAGATATCAGTCTTTCTTAACTTTGGATGTGGGGTGTGGAGTACTTTCGAAGCATATGCTTCATCTTCAAACTAGAGATATCAGTCTTTCTAAACTTTGGATTTGGGGTGTGGAGTACTTTCGAAGCATATGCTTCATCTTCAAGCTGAAGATGAATCATATGCTTCGAAAATACTCCACACCTCAATCCAAATTTGAGGAAGACTGAGATCTCAGATACTCTATGTTATATTACAAATATTAGATATGATGTCGTTAAGAAAGACAATGCATAAAGTACTGCTCAGGACAGCACCTTGTGGGACACCAGATCTCAGTAGTTTAAATTTTGATGTTTGTTCTCCATATTTAAATCTGCAATATCGTTGTCCTATGAAATCTTGAGGTCGCCTAAGCTTATTTTCTAAGTACCAATAAAAACGTCAATGTTCCAGACAGTAAGAAATCTGTAATTTATCAAATAAATTGTGAAGATTGCAATAAAGTTTATATAGGAAAAACAAAAAGGAATTTGGAAATTCGGACAAAAGACATTTCAGAAATATTAAAAATTGTGAAATTGAAAAATCTGCAATTGCTGCACATAGTTTATTAGAACATCATAAAATTGAAAGAGAAGCTAAACTTTTAAAACAAGTAGAGAAACCTTTGGAATTGACAGTTTGGGAAAAAATATACATTCAGAAAAACAAAAATAGATCAATGAATTTTGATATCCCTAACGAAATTACATTGATTACGAAGTTCATAAATTCAACCACAGATGGCAGCACTGAAGATGGCGACAATAGAATAGTTGACGGCCGAAGAATTTCGTCAGTCGGAGTTATGGCTGACGATGAACATGACTATGTTTGAAATCGCGATATCATGGAAGCATGAATCCTATGAGGTGAGTTGTTTAAACAATATGTTCTCCGATGAATTTTAATATTTTCTGTTATTCCTTATTTAACTAGTTTGAAAATGAGTTTTTCTTTGCAAATGGAGTCAAGTGCATTTTTAAGATCAGTGAAAACTGCTGCCGTTATTTATATCTTATCCAGACTGTATTTGATATGTTGACTTTAACTTACAAACCTGTTGATTTGTTAAACGATTTTGTCTAAAACCAGCTTGTACGAATACCAATACATTTTGTGCTTCGATGTACCACTTTAGTCGGTTATATACCATTCTTTCCATCATTTTCGACATAATGCTTGTGAAAAGAATTTAGCTTATAACTCTTGATGTTTGTTGGATCTTTGTATTTTTTAGATATGGGAATAATAATATATATTTGTTCAGTTGGTGGGAACAGTAGATTTTTTTCCATGATACATTATATAATTGTAACAGAGTTGATCTGGTATTTTCCCCACGTGTTTCAGAAATTCAGCATATATATTATCATCTCCAGGAGTGTTTTTGTTTTGTATCTGATTTATTGCTATATGTAGTTCATATTTTGTAAATGCTTCTGTAAATATATTATTAGTTGATGACTGGTTTGTATTTGGTTGTTCAATGTTGATAATTTTATTTTTTATTACTCAAGAGTATTTCTTTATGTAATTGTTCTTTTCGGATGATTAGAGTAATGTATAACAAAGGCTTTTGCAATTTCTTTGTCATTGGTTAATAATTTGTTGTTCATTTGTAGTGGTTGTTTGTTGATTTTTGAGTTCTTGTTAGATAATTTAACATGTTTAAAGATGCGTTGACTATCTTTCCGATAATTTATTTTGGAGATGAATTTACTAAACGTTGACTGCTTTGCGAGGGTAATTTCTTTCTTCATTTTTGCTGCATGTTTTCCCCATGAAATTATATCTTCTGTTGCCTTTGTTTCTCATCTTCTGCTCCTTGCATTATCTCTTTCAGTTATTAATTGATCGAAATATTTATTCCAGAAACATTTGTAATTTGTATTTGCACATCTGGATATATATTATATTGCAGTAGTTCGTGTTGATGTGATCAATTATTTTATTTGAATGTAGTGTGAAGTTGATGTTTGTTTTGTCAAGTTTTGTTTCTAGTTCAGTGGTAAACTTGTTCCAATTAGCTTTTTTAAGTTTCAGGAGATCTTTGGCTTTGGTTTTGTTATGTGTTGTCTAGTAGATATCACTGTAAGTATGATGCGATGTCCAGCGCCTGGATCTTCAATTACATTTCGTAAAATATTGTCTACAATATCAGGAGAGACAATTAGTAGATCAGGATTGGTCGAGGTTCCATTTTAATGAACATAAATTGCAATATCTCCTGGTTTATAGAATAGTTCTGTACTGTTTGAGTCAATAAATTCTTCAATGTATGATTGTTGTTATTATAACCCATCTCTTTCAATGTCCATTGAAATCGGCTATTAATTACTACCGTCTTTGAAGACTTGTTAATTATATAATGTATGGGTTTGTTATTTTGAGGATTATAGAAGGCATATATAATATAATTATTATTTTATTTCCAATCATCTGTCAGTACAATTTCACACTTATCTTCAGTATTTCACATGTTCTTAATTATTTTACATGCTTTATATTAGCTTGACCTGTATCTATCTCTCTATCTATGTAACGGAATCTTTCAACGCGATTTTCACCCACTTACAATCATCGGATCGACTTGAAACTTTGTATACTTGTAGAGGACCCGTGACAATACAATAATTTCATATTTAGTTTCTAAAATCCTGGCCATAACCATCAGAAAATCAAAACAAGTGTTTTTGTATCAATGTAACGGAATCTTTCAACGTGATTTTTACCCACTTAGAAACATTGGATCGTCTTGAAACTTTGTATAATTGTAGAGGACCCGTGACAATACAACAATTTCATATTTATTTTCTAAAATCCTGGTCATAATCATCAGAAAATAAAAAAAAGTGGTTTGTATCAATGTAACGAAATCTTTCAACGCGATTTTCACCCACTTAGAAACATTGGATCGACTTGAAACTTTGTATACGTGTAGAGAACCCGTGACAATATAGTAATTTCATATTTTGTTTCTAAAATCCTAGTCAGAATCATCCGAAAATTTAAAAAAATGAAAACTGGTATAATAGGTTGCGGACTTGTCGAGTTTTTAGTCAATCGTTGTAAGAGCTCAGTTGGTACAGCAGTGAACTCTTAGTGGTATATAATTTCAGTAATCCATGCGTCGCTGGTTCAACGCCGGCTGGGAGGCTTTTTTTTATAGAAGAGTATTACGTTTAGCTCATACTACAATAGTATCGAATTTAAAGATATTTACATTTTTATCTTATTCTGTAAAATATTAAAACTAAAAAATAAGAAATAAATAATAGTTTTAAAAAAACTAAAAGAACACGCTTTATTAGAAAACTAAAAAATGAAAAATAATTTTAATTTCCAATACGCTTGGGATAAAATAAAGTGGTCAACAAAAATCATCTCCAACACATATAGAATAAAATTAGAGTTATCAACAAATAGAAAATAATTTTACCATCAAAAGCGTGGGGTGCTTTTTATGATTTTTACATTTTCTTCTTAGAGAGCTTATTTTTACCAATATCTGTTTATTATCAAATATATTAATTGATATAGAGCACCCCACGCTTTTGATGGTAAAATTATTTCATTTTTGTTGATAACTCTAATTTTATTCTATATGTGTTGGAGATGATTTTTTTGTTGACCACTTTATTTTATCCCAAGCGTATTGGAAATTAAAATTATTTTTCATTTTTTAGTTTTCTAATAAAGCGTGTTCTTTTAGTTTTTTAAAACTATTATTTATTAAAATTAGATATTAGAGAACTTTTAACACTTCTTACACTCGCTATTTGTCTGTTTTTTTTTTCGAGGAAGTATATATTATAACCAGGAAATTTGAATTTTTGAAAATCTTTTATTCCAATGTTGGATTCCATAACAGTGAAGACATCTGCAATCTTATCAACGAGGATCTTAGTTGGTTCAGTTTTTTATTTCTGTTGATTAAGAGTACCTGCATTCCATTGTCCTATAATGAGTTTGTCGTTCTTAAGGTACGTACACATATGCGCGCCGCGAACGCGAACGGCGCATGCGCGGCGCGTTACGTTCGTCGAAATGATTAATTTCAACGAACCTCCTGCGATCCATAGGAAACCCACAAAACCTTCAGTAGACATTTTGCAGAGCAGGTGTAACCAACCATGTCTATTCCCTTTCCGTTCTCCCGCTTGTCCTGCATTCTTTCCCAAAAATAGGGATTTTTTTTAAATGCCGCGGGACGCGGGACAAATTGTTAAAAATCGGGACTGTCCCGCAAAAATCGGGACGTCTGGTCACGCTTATTACTTATTACATCTTATAACTTTATTTATACTTTTTCAAATATTATAGCATTAAAGGAATTTAAAAAAATATATGATTTGTATATATATGTTTAAAATTATGAAGAATCGATCTCACCATAACATGGCCTTAATTTTTAATAAAGATGTACATGATTATTATACTAGAGGTTGTACTTTATTGCACAAAGACACTAGTTTCTCAAAAAAAGGTATAAAAGGGATTCGTTTTGCATTAATGAACCACTACAATAACTTACATATTGAATATCAACATTTCACGAATATTAAACATTTTTCTAATTGTATTAAAAATATTTTTTCTCATTGCTTTCTTAGTTAATTTTGTTATTATTAATATTATCCTGTTTAAATATTGTATTTATATGTGTACATATATATTGTGCATCTATAGTAGTTTGTATTACTTAAACTTATGCCTTAATTTGTTTTCTTGTTTTTATTGTTAATTGTTTTATGGCCATTATTTTTTGTATATTGCCCCTTAACATGAGCAATCTTGCTCTTTGGAGTCTTTGAAGAAATAAATAAATAATTAGTAATAAATGTGTTTATATATTGTATTGTTTTGTGATACTTCATACATAATATTATGAAATGAACGTCTTAAATAAATAATGTTTTCTAAATAATTATAATTTATTCATACAATTACAGTACACACGAAAAAAAAACATAACATTGAAAAAAAAAAACAGGCATCTCCATTCAATGATTTTTTAAAATGATCCTTACGTTGAGGATCCCACAATAATTGCTTGCTTCTATAAATATCAATAAGTTTTAACATGTTTTCCTCTGACCACTCCATACTCAAATAATAGGTGCGCACCGAAAACAACGAACCTCTCAGGTACCCGTCCAAATCTAAACAGCGAACCATCGAAGTGTTCGTGGAAAAAACCGACAATGAGTGGATCGTGGTGCGAGACGCGCGCACCTTGAAACCCCGTCCAAATCTGACGAACATGGTGCAAGTGTGTACGTACCTTTAAAAGAACGATTTGATGTTTGTTGTTGTGAGAGACTAGTTGTCCGAAAGAATTCTCGTTTATAGAGTACACCACATGGAAGTGGGTCTATCTCTGTATCACATAATATTAATAATAATAATAATAATATAATAATAATAATAATAATAATAATAAATAAGTATTCATAAGAGAAGGAATTACTTTGGCTATTGAGAAACGCACTGCTTCGAATATGCAGATTACATTTCTTTTGTGGCACGAACACATGTTTACATGCTTCGTACTCACTGCGAGAATTGCGGGAATTCTCATTCTCGACTCTCGTGGCCCCACATCCTTACAGCTGCTCTCGCTTACGAGAGCGAGCTTGTGTAAGATAGAGTTTTGCCGCGTTTAGTATGGATATCCAAAATGAAAATATACTGCCAAAGATAGCATTTTAATGGATTCAAGCAAGAAGATTACAAAGCTAATATCAAATTAAAACAAGAAAAAAATTGTATCACAAAATGTATGGGAAATAAATTATTAGAGAAGAACAGAGGTTGAAAAAAAAATAATGATTTTTCGAAAGGAACTTTATTTGTGAACGTAACTTGAAAATTTATATTGAAAACTGATAATATTTATAATAGTGTTTCCAGATGTGTAATTATGTTATTACGCATTAATTTGATTGAATTTAAAAAAAAGGTTAGCTCACAACATAATAAAACATTTTGCCTGTAACAAGTAGAGTCTATGCGCCACTCTCATTAGTGATATAGATGTCTTGAAATACGCGCATAATCTCCGCAGTAGATGGCCACTGGGATCATGGATACTGGACTTTGCACTTTGCCCCGCAGTTCTACGATGTTCTCTTCAGCTCTTGATCCCTCGAGAGGCCTTGCTTCGTACACGAGATTTCCTCTTTTTAACTTACATATGCTATCCTACTTTGCAACTTCTCTTCCAAGAACAGTGCAATCCCTTTGTCTAATTAAATTAGGGAATAATTTAACGCGTCATGATGAAATTTATAGAAAATTATGAAACATGTGTCCTGAAAACTGCAAATTATTAAATTAAAAAAACTTTTATCAATCCAACGTTACCACATAACGTTGTATCATTAATACCTCATTGAGTTCAGGTATTTCCGCCAATATTAGGCCTACGGTATAGATAATACTTGATTTTAGATATCTGTTTCAAGCAGACAAAGGTTCGTGGTAATATCACAATTATGACCAGTGAAACCGAAATATACTACTATTTAATTTTGTACTAGAGCATGCAATTAAATGTTTAGAGAATGAGGAAGGCTTACAACTCAATGGTATTAATAAGCTGTTAGTTTATGCTGATGATGTAGTACTACTGGCCGATAGCGAGGAGATACTAAAGGACAACACGCACACACTATTGAGTAACACTAAGAAATTAGGACTGGAAGTAAATATCAATAAAACTAAATATATGGTCACACGTAGAAATTCATTATATAATGGAAATGGACAGCTAATGACAAATGAGGAAAATTTTGAGGAAGTGGCTGAATTCAAATACCTAGGAACAATAATCACAAATAGGAATGAAATGCACAAAGAAATTAAACATAGGCTCAATTCTGGAAATGCGTGCTATTATGCATTGCAGAGACTCTTGATATCCCAACTCCTTTCAAAAAACGTTAAACTGAATAAATAATAGTTTTAAAAAACTAAAACAATACGCTTTATTAGAAAACTAAAAAATGAAAAATAATTTTAATTTCCAATACGTTTGGGATAAAATAAAGTGGTCAACAAAAAAATCATCTCCAACACATGTAGAATAAAATTAGAGTTATCAACAAAAAGACAATAATTTTACCGTCAAAAGCGTGGGGTGCTTTTTACGATTTTTACATTTTCTTCTTAGAGAGCTTACTTTTACCAATATCTGTTTATTATCAAATATATTAATTGATATAGAGCACCCCACGCTTTTGATGGTATAATTACTTTCTTTTTGTTGATAACTCTAATTTTATTCTACATGTGTTGGAGATGATTTTTTTGTTGACCACTTTATTTTATCCCAAGCGTATTGGAAATTAAAATTATTTTTCATTTTTTAGTTTTCTAATAAAGCGTGTTGTTTTAGTTTTTTAAAACTATTATTTATTTTTTATTTTTTAGTTTTAATATTTTACAGAATAAGATAAAAATGTAAATATCTTTAAATTCGATACTATTGTAGTATGAGCTAAAAGTAATACTCTTCTATAAAAAAACCCCTCCCAGCCGGATTTGAACCAGCGACGTATGGATTACTGAAATTATACACCACTAAAAGTTCTCTGCTCTACCAACTGAGCTCTTACAACGATTGACTAAAAACTCGACAAGTCCGCAACCTATTATACCAGTTTTCATTTTTTTGATTTTCGGACGATTCTGGCCAGGATTTTAGAAACAAAATATGAAATTATTGTATTGTCACGGGTCCTCTACAGGTACACAAAGTTTCATGTCGATCCAATGTTTCTAAGTGGGTGAAAATCGCGTTGAAAGATTCCGTTACATTGATACAAAAACACGTTTTTTGATTTTCTGATGATTATGGCCAGGATTTTAGAAAATAAATATGAAATTATTGTATTGTCACGGGTCCTCTACAAGTATACAAAGTTTCAAATCGATCCAATTTTTCTAAGTGGGTGAAAATCGCGTTGAAAGATTCCGTTACATTGATACAAAAACACTTTTTTTGATTTTCTGATGATTATGGCCAGGATTTTAGAAAATAAATATGAAATTATTGTATTGTCACGGATCCTCTACAAGTATACAAAGTTTCAAGTCGATCCGATGATTTTAAGTGGGTGAAAATCGCGTTGAAAGATTCCGTTACATAGATAGATAGATAGATAGATAGATAGATAGATAGATAGATAGATAGATAGATAGATAGATAGATAGATAGATAGATAGATAGATAGATAGATAGATAGATACAGGTCAAGCTAATAGGAAGCGTGTAAAATATATAAAACTATTATTCTACCAGTTATATTATATGGGTGCGAAACATGGACTCTTACTTTAAGGGAGGAAAGGAGTTTACAAGTATTTGAGAATAAAGTACTTAGGAAAATTTTTGGACCAAAGAGAGATGAACAGACAGGAGAATGGAGAAGACTACATAACAATGAACTACATGGTCTTCATAGGAAGCCAGATATATTAAGAACAGTTAAGTCTCGTAGACTGCGATGGGCAGGACATGTTACACGTATGGGGAATGAAAGACTTGCATGGAAGGTTCTTGTAGGAAAGCCAGAGGGAAAACGCCCAGTTGGTAGACCAAGAATGAGGTGGGAGAATAACATTAATATGTTTTGAGGGAAGTACATTATACAGGGATTGATTGGAAAGTATTAGCTCAGGATATGGATGTATGGAGAGTGTATGTCCGCGCGGCCATGAACCTACGGGTTCGATAGTGCCAGTGAGTAAGTAAGTAAGAAACCGAAATATAATTAATTTACACATACATAAACTCCATGGTTCGACAGGCCATTGGTCTAGCAGCCGGCTGCTGACCTCACATCTACAAGTGTTAATCACAGAGGTGCCAGTGTGGTGGTGACATGTGGTATGTCACCGAAAAAATACGAAGACCAAAATGTATAATACAGACATTTTTTTCGACTATTTAACTCGTGCCCCAAATGGGACTCAATGGCCAATCACGTTTCAATGATTTCTGTTTTACAACCAATCAGAGTCGTGTTTCACCAAATATTTATCAGTGTTATAATTACCATATTAAAGAAAGCTCCTCCTTTTTAATATTCTGAACAGGTCTGACCATTATTTTGCAGTGACTGAGCCCCTAAGAAATACTGCTACCAGATTGTATATATACTGCATGAATGTCAACACATGCCACATGCGGGAGTTAACATAAAAAGATTTGTAGCTATTGATTATACCACCAAAAAAAGATACCACTGTTTGCACTTTCTCAAATGTATTTTTTCCCAGGTAACAATCCAGAAAAATATAATTGTCATATTTACATCATACGACATCTGAAATGAATTAATATACAGTTTGATGTGTTTCATTTTTTCTCCACTAGAGAGCATTCTTACAATATTGAGTTACTTTGGCAATAAATAGTATGATCTGGTTGTAGTGATAAACAAATGAAGCAGTTGAAGCGTACCTATCGCTTCTCATTTGTTTTCAAACATCGCCGTTTACATTAAATATATAAATATTTTAAAATAACTATAGTTAAATAATGATTTGTGAGTAAACAGCTTAAATTTATTCGTTAAATAGTTCTAAC
The DNA here is from genome assembly GCA_030220185.1 of Diploptera punctata. Lineage (NCBI taxonomy): Eukaryota > Metazoa > Arthropoda > Insecta > Blattodea > Blaberidae > Diploptera > Diploptera punctata. Next base: position 48,557 of record JASPKZ010008137.1, read on the forward strand.
AAATGCCACTCTTGATTTCCAAATTCTCTAGATAAATTCACTCCTCACTTCGTGAGTCGTGAATTTATCGGTAATTTGGAAATCACTCGTGGCATTACTTATGATATTATATTTAAATTTTGCATTAAGCAATGAAGTCAAGATGTGACATGAAAAGAAAAATAAGTTTTTGGACCGCAATTTGAATCCCAGGCATCTAACTTCATACGTTAGTTAGTTAATCATAACTCTACCCGGGCTGCTAGAGCAAACGTTGATTTTTCTTTTCTTGTAGACAATTCGTGTAACTAAATTAGTATGGTTCAAATTCTTCCCTGTAGGGGGAGAGCGCCTAAAATCTCTGTAAAGGGAAAACATGGACTTACAATACAATATACAATTCCAATTCATAAGAGGCAGTATAATTACCATTTTATGGCTTGTAAAACAAGAAAGCATTTTTATGAGAATATAAAATAATTATAATATTAATCCTTGGTTATATGGTGCTGTAGGCCAACATGGGAAGACGATGACACACTCAAATTTAAATTAGATACTAGTGTGGAATCTGTATTTTTCCGAGTCAGTAAGCTTATTCATTACAAAAAATTATTTGGATAAATAAACACCCGGGTAACGATGGGTAATTTGATACAATTCCGTCCAGGTATTAGTGACAATATAAAATTGTAAAGAGTTGTTGTTGTTGTTGTTTTCTAATGTCGAGTTTTGACGCTTAAGTCATTTTCTCTCTGGCTTCCCAGTACAAGCGAACAAGGTCCTTAGAGTGTTGTGCAGTTGGATTTAAAGCTGGACAGACTAGAAGGTGGTGTTTGTCCATGATCAGGTCCGGGTCTTTGCATATGACACATCTGTCAGATTGGAAAACGTTTATTCTGTGGAGGTGGTGAGCCAGGCAGTCGTGTCCTGACATCAGTCTGAATTTTGCTACTGCTTCCTTGCGGCCTTTATATTTTATTTCTGTGTATAGCTCATCAATTTTTTCCCATGGTTTCCCTCTGGCTGTTGCAATGTTTTCTTTCATGTTTTTCCATTTGGAATGCTTTCTTAAATTCTTCGATCTTTCTGTTTAGGTTTGAATTGGGGTGGGTTGTGTTATCTGTATTTTGGTACCCTTTTTGGCAAGTCCATCAGCTATTTCATTGCCAACTATTGGGGGACAAGGTTCTTCGCCCCCAAGCGGTGTCCCCTGGGAGCAGATTTTGATATTTTGCTGCAAAATGAACAACAATTATAGGCGCAAGAAATTGTAAAAAGTAAGTTGCAGCTTTCCTCAACTAGATCTGCAGGATTTATGTTACAGATTGTTGTTTGTTAAATTACTGAGTAGACGGTTATATAGGGCAAATATATATCCGCACTGAGTGTGTTCTTGTTTCAAATCGTATTTATTTTAAAATTTCTGTCTCCTCGAGGTCTTTGCTATGTTTATCTCTTGGTATATCATAGTAAGATATTTTATTATTTTTTTTGCTGTGTGATTGCCGGCTTCAGTGATGCTTTTAAAACGTAACCACATATTCCTTCTGGGCATTTAAATCATGAAAATGTTCTTTATACCAGATATTAAAATGTATTCTGTATAGAATTTATTGTAACCTCTACACGTAGATTTTCATTGTTTAAATTATTTTTTATGTCGTTGTTTATTATGTTTAATAATTTGTTTTAGTTATTTAGGATGTGTTAATATTTATATAGTTTTCTTCAGAATTATAGCTAATTTTGTACTTTCTTTCCCTGTATATGTGAGATTTATCCTATATATATATATATATATATAAGAAAAATAAATGTTTGAATTGGATTCGCCTAGTGGTGTAATGGATATCACACTGAGGTACAGACTCAGAGATCCGGGTTCGAATCCCGTCCAGGCATTTATTTTTCTTATCATACCATATATATATATATATATATAATTCTGAAGGAATCAAGCAATTAAGGTTACCGTGAAAATATTTTTGAAAACTTTTGCAGATATTCGCCGATCCCATCTAGTTGGCATCATAAATTACCTTGGAAAAGTATGGGCCTATATATATGTTTGTGTGTGTGTGTATCTATTAATGCTCTAGCGGCTGCAATTTTTTTTTTCGAAACCAAGCTCAGCATATAATAATTAATTAAAAAATTAAAATCGAGTAGTTAGGCAGCAAAATCGAACAATTAGGAGTAGGAGTTCACCTGAAACGAAAATGTGAAAATAGCTGTAGACCATTTGTCCATTTTTCTAAATAAAACTCTATATATACTAATGAATAACAGGGGTCCTCATCTAGGGGATATGTGGATGGCGACCACAAGGTGCCCAAGCTGAGCAAAACATTTCTTCCACTTACTTGTGTTTTGCACTCTTTTAACTTTACTATCTAACCTCTCTTGGTTAACTCTTATATTTTCGACCCCGACGCTATTAGAGAATCCAAGGGCTGGGGAGTCTTTCCTTTCTTCCATTTCTTCCTTCCTTTATTTTCTTTTTTTCTCCAGAAATGCCTGACCAGAGGCTATAAGATGGCAGCCCCATCACTGGTCTTGCCATCCTTTGGCCAGCAACCAATCGAAGGGACTATTATTATGCTTTCAAGTCTTATACGAGAATTTCCCAGAAAGATACGCTGGAGGGAAAATTTTGTATAGGATCATAACAGGCCTTGGAAGGAAGAAGATAAAACAAGGAAAATATTCTCTAAAATTCAGCTAAATTTTGTCATTAGAATTTGCGATATACCTGAAACCTAAATTAAAAAATATCCCTAGCCAGTCGTCATGTTCGCATTGTCGCAATATTTCTATATACTATACTATACAAATTAATTACCCATTAAATTGACACTGTTTCCTATAATAATCTGGTTAATTAAATATAATATTTTAAAAAACAAATACAAAATTGAATCGGGATATTATTTAAATATGTCAAATTATGTAGCAGTATGTAATACGTAATAATCTAAGGTCAGTCCACCGCTGTGGTCTCGGGGTAGCGTGCTGCCTTGTCACGCAGCGGGCCCGGGTTCGATCCCCGGTCGGGACAGTTTTTTCTGGGTGAGGTTTTTATCGGGGTTTCTCCTCACCTGTAAGACAAATATCAGGAAAACTTTAAGGCCCAAACGGTCCCCGAAATCATATGACCATCGCAATCATCATCATTCATATTCATCTTAGGTTACGCTCAGGATTAGGGACTCTCCTGGCGCACCATTATCATCATCACCCATCATATCATCGGGGCAACGTAACCCCGTCTTCCAGGTGTTCCAACCTCAGAAGTGGGTTACAAGTACGCCATGCCAGGAGAGAAACCAGGAAGGTCGAAAGACAAACCTGGGGCATTTGAAAAAAAAAAGTAATTTAAGGTCATGCATGGTTAATTTTCACTGGTGTCCGATGCATTTAAATAAGCTGGTATAAGATATTGAGTGTCTACAATGTGAGGATTAACAGAAACAATATCCAGTATTACATAAACCTTCAAAAGGTGAACATAAATTCGATTTACTGAGAAATTGGATTAGTTTACGCCGTTATTTCGTAACAGAATTTCTCACTTAAATTAATTTCCATGTAGCATTTTATTAGTATGTCATTAACATATACTGTATTAAAATTACATTTACGTTTAAATTTATTTAATATACTTATACTGAAGAGTTTATTCTTTAACCCTTTATGTAATATTTCGACTAGAATATTCCATTAGAATTCTGTCTGCTCTACAAAGAGTAATCTGTTGAATTCGAAATAATTTTAGTTTATTGTTTCCATTGCTTTATTTAATCGGTTTTTGCAGTTTACATCCAGTTCGCTCCTTATGAAATGTTTGTTTTATTATTTTAATTGTTTTACTTATCTTTTTTTGTCCAAGTCCATCTGGATGTCTTATCATACTTCAGACATTCTCTCCTCACATGGTGGAATTGTTGACCCTCTTTTAAGGTTTGGGGCACCTGGAAGGCCTTGTACGTTACACAGACTATTTAACGCATGCCCCAAATGGAAGTCAATGACCAATCACGTTTCAATTATTTCTGTTTTACAACCAATCAGAGTCGTGTTTCACGATATATTTATCAGTGTTATAATTACCATATTAAAGAAAGCTCCTCCTTTTTAATATTCTGAACAGGTCTGACCATTATTTTGCAGTGACTGAGGCCATAAGAAACACGGCTACCAGATTGTATATATAGTGCATGAATGTCAACACATGCCGCATGCGGGAGTTAATATAAAAACATTTGTAGCAATTGATTATACCACCAAAAAAAGAAACCACTGTTTGCACTTTCTTAAATGTATTTTTTCCCAGGTAACAATCCAGAAAAATATAATTGTCATATTTACATGATACGACATCAGAAATGAATTAATATACAGTTTGATGTTTCATTTTTTCTACACTAGAGAGTATTCTTACAATATTGCTTTCCTTTGGCAATAAATAGTATGATCTGGTTGCAGTGATAAACAAAAGAAGCTGATGAAGCGTGCCTATCGTTCCTCATTTGTTTTCAAACATCGCCGTTTACATTAAATATATAAATATTTTAAAGTAACTATAGTTAAATAATGATTTGTGAGTAAACATCTTAATTTTATTCGTTAAATAGTCCTAACAAATAGAAAATGGAGTCTAATGTGTAAAATAGCTATTTTATGCCCGATTGAACTCTTCCAGGCAGTATAACGTTTCATAAAACTTACCCTGCTTAACTGATTTATTTATTTCTTCAGGAAAGAAATTGGCATCAAACCTAAGGTACCAAGTCGTACATTCAATAAGTTGGAGTGTTTTAGTGTCTTGTTAAAACTTTTTAATTGGTTCTAATCAGTCAAGCAGAATTTTATTTTATAGATTTTCACCATCTCCATATTTGTAGAGAATCTGCGAGACTTCTTCTCGAATTTCATAAAAATTGCACCAAACTCTAGAATTTCAAGTTTTAATATCTTTGACGGAGTGAAATTTAATTCAAGAAGTGAGAATGATAATAATATTCTAATAGGTGTCACGTTTTTACATTCCAAGCTGAATTGATTTGAATTGATTACACAGGCTTGCAAAGATTTTGCGTCATGAGATAGCCTATTTTAATGCAAATACGTCACGTCAAATATCCTAATAACGCAAGTGTTACTGGTTTCTGCGTAACACGTACAGATTTGCACAATAATAATAATAATAATAATAATAATAATAATAATAATGTGTCTAAATGGCACAAAGAGTAGGGTGCGTGTAGGCAAACAGTTTTCGGACACTTTTGAAATCCAGAATGGGTTGAAGCAAGGAGATGCACTATCTCCTCAACTATTTAATTTTGTACTAGAGCATGCCATTAAATCTTTAGAGAATGAGGAAGGTTTAGAACTCAATGGTATTAATAAGCTGTTAGTTTATGCTGATGATGTAGTATTGTTGGCCGATAGCAAGGAGATACTAAAGGACAACACGCACACACTATTGAGTAACACTAAGAAATTAGGACTGGAAGTAAATATCAATAAAACTAAATATACGATCACACGTAGAAATAAATTATATAATGGATATGGACAGCTAATGACAAATGAGGGAAATTTTGAGGAAGTGGCTGAATTCAAATACCTAGGAACAATAATCTCAAATAGGAATGAGATGCACAAAGAAATTAAACATAGGCTTAATTCTGGAAATGCGTGCTATTATGCATTGCAGACTCTTGATGACCCAACTCCTTTCAAAAAACATTAAACTGAAAATATATAAAACTATTATTCTACCAGTTATATTATATGAGTGCGAAACATGGACTCTTACTTTAAGGGAGGAAAGAAGATTACAAGTATTTGAGAATAAAGGTTTTTTTTTGTTTTTTTTTGTTTTTGTTTTTTATCCCACAACAGGCCTCAGGAGGCCCTTGGGGTAGTAGGAGGTTAAGGCTCCCACTTTTTCTAGACAATCGGCACTTTATGTCAGCCGGGTTGTCAGCCCTGCGTGACGGCCGTGAGAATAAAGTACTTAGGAAAATTTTTGGACCAAAGAGAGATGAACAGACAGGTGAATGGAGAAGACTACATAACAATGAAGTACATGGTCTTTATAGGAAGCCAGATATAATAAGAACAGTTAAGTCTCGTAGACTGCGATGGGCAGGACATGTTGCACGTATGGGGAATGAAAGACTTGCATGGAAGCTTCTTGTAGGAAAGCCAGAGGGAAAACGTCCAGTTGGTAGACCAAGAATGAGGTGGGAAAATAACATTAACTATGATTTGAGGGAAGTAGATTATACAGGTAATGATTGGAAAGCATTAGCTCAGGATAGGGATGTATGGAGAGCTTATGTCCGCGCGGCCATGAACCTACGGGTTCGATAGTGCCAGGGAGTAAGTAATAATAATAATAATAATAATAATAATAATAATAATACTTTATTTATATTTAAACACAAAAATTGAGAGCGCGCGGTCCATCATTTCTATGCGTTATTTACGCACTGTATTAAAAAACGTAACACCTAACATATAATGCAATTTTTATATATTCACTTATTTTATTCGTACTGGTTTGTCATTGTGTTTATCTGAGGATAGGTTCATCCTACTACCCTCTCCTGGATACATTGTACAGTTTCAGGCAAAAAACTGTGGAAGCAATAAGTTTCCATCACATGGGCCATATATTACAATTCCAATACCACCACCAACATTACAGAGAGCAGTACCACCATTTCTTCCACATCCGGCACAGAATATTATTTCAATTTGTCCCTAGAATCAAAAGAAAACAATCCGCGTCCCATCAGTTGATCACAATTGGTATGCGATTTAGGTCTTACAAAAGAAAAAAAGTGAACGTTGATGTTAGAGATTTAATGAAGACAATCTTCAGCTCCTCATACCACTTTTTATTGGTGTAAACATCGCGAAGAAATTTTAAAAAGTATTTCGTAATGGCGGGTAGGGTACTATTGTTATATCCCTGGCTTGAATGGTCATCTAGGAATAATTTCAGAGTCGGCAGATTTGTACCGAAATGGACATTCCGGTACAGGAATTACGTCTTACTGCGCAAACTATACGTCATCGCGTCTCCATCTCGAGTGTCATCTTTATGAACAGTGCCAAATGCTTTCCTATCTATCCCTTCCCTTTCCTAGTGCGCACCCTGTGCTATCGCGCATTCCCCCTCTCCCTGTGAACTCTCATAAATAGCTGTGTTTCATAACATCGGGGGGGGGGGGGATTATCTACTTAGTCATCGTTGGAGTCCGGTCAGCACAGCCCAGGAGAGCTGGTTATGTTTGTTTAGTCCAGTGAGCCAGGGTGGGGACGCCAGGACAGTATTTCCCCCAACCCGAGGCTGGACTTGAGTGATTGATCATGTATGTGTGTAGGGCCTATGTAAGTTGATTTATATCATATTTTCTTTTTGTATAGATGATCAACTATGAATTATTTTCTTTGTAAAGCGAATATTTATTTATTTATCTTTATATTATTTCTGACTACATTTTGACTTGCATTAAAAACTTTAGTTGTGGTTTTTACTTATCTATGCCTATTCATTCAGTAGTTCGCATTAGTGAGATGTCTAAGTCAAATTCCAAAAGCCTACTCAAGCGTGTGTTAGTTCCTTTATCCCAAAGCTTCCACGATTGTATTTTATAAGTCAGTAAACATTAGGTATTGGGAAATTCTCGTATAAGACTTGAAAGCATAATAATAGTCCCTTCGATTGGTGCTGGCCAAAGGAAGGCAAGACCAGTGATGGGGCTGCCATCTTATAGCCTCTGGTCAGGCTTTTCTGGAGAAGAAAAGAAAATAAAGGAAAGAAGAAATGGAAGAAAGGAAAGACTCCCTAGCCCTCGGATGCCCTAATAGCGTCGTGGTCGAAAAAAACAAGAGTTAACCAAGAGAGGTTAGATAGTAAAGTTAAAAGAGTGCAAAACACAAGTAAGTGGAAGAAATGTTTTGCTCAGCTTGGGCAACTTGTGGTCGCCATCCACATATCCCCTAGATGAGGACCCCTGAGGTATTGGGAGAATTGAGTAAAGGAAGTTGAATTCCTATTTGCCTCTATGGGCCCGGGCAAAGATGTCACAATTTGAACAATCTATGCTTTCCAATCAAAATAGTTACCAACAATAACGGTGCAATTTATGGTAGCATAGGGCGTGGTTTATACAGCACAGATTGGCATATTGATTCTAGCAAAAGAAGTCTAAAGGGTGTTCTTCTGCATACCCGGAATACATCAGGTTCAGCTCCAGTAGTGCAGTCATTGTACGTGAAATAAATGTATACAAACATATGTAATTTTCTAGAAAAAATGTAATGGACACAAGTGGTACGTGTGCTGTTATCTGGTTATGCGATATTTTATTGGGGCAACAAGGAGAGTACACAACATTTTCGTGTTTTTCGTGCAAGGTTGGCCGAAAAGAAAACAACTGGTGCTAGGGCAAAGAAAGTAATAAATCACTCATTAGTTGATTCTGAGAAAAAAAATTGCTATCTCCTTTGCACATAAAACTAGGATTAACGAAGCAAATTGTTAAATTTTTGGACAAAAATGTCCCTTGATATCAATCATCATCCTGTATCATGGCAGCTGCCGCCGTCTTCCGGCATCCAAACGCAATTCCTCTCTGTCCATCCGTTGACCTTCCTCCAATCATCTGAAATCATAAACACATGTACACCTACTATCCAGTTTTCCTTTCGTCTTCCTTTTTTCCTCATTTCCATTGGGATCCATTCCATAATACGTTTCGGCTATCTTTGCTCAGGCATTCTTATGACATCGTCATACGACTGTAATAATTTCTTTTCTATAATGTCTGTGATGTCCGGCAGCTCTTGTATACCCATAATTTATCCTTATTTCTTTATTTCGTATTCTATCCATTCTAGATTTTCCAGCTGATCTTCTTAAAAGTCAATTTTTGTACTTAAAATTATTTTCATTTCCCCGGTAGCAATTTGCCAAACAACAGCTCCATATGTTAAAATGCTCTGAACTATGGTTTGATATATCTTTAATTTTATATTTTTCTTGATACCAATTTATAGTTAAAAAATATGTTACTGTCGAACAATAGTGAAGGAAGACATTTTAATGGCCACAGGATCGCAAACGTATTAGGGGTGTTACTTTTAAAAACAGCATGTCAGACATGGAACTACAAGCTTGGGAATTATACAAGGACGTCATCGGGGAGTTTCTGGGTAATGTTAAAAATGATCAATATGAGAAAAGTTTAGGGCACTGGGATGTTTCATGAGCTTGACGTTACACTTCCTCAACTCTTCAACATTTCCCAGAGAATGTAGGAACACAAGTGAAAAACAAGGTGACATATTCCATCAAGACATAACAGAGATGGAAACGAGGCACCCGAATCGATTGGATGTTTCGTAGATTACCTACTATAGTTGGTGTTTGGTAGGAGAAAATCCTTGGCTAGAACATAAACTTCAGTGAATTCACTTTTCATTTCTTGCTAGGCGGAGGAGAAAATAGATATATTAAGGTAATTTAGTAGTAGTTTTTTTATTTATTTTAAACTGTTTTACCTTCATAATTGATATTGTATCAAGCCTCTGTGTAATTTTTGCATGTAACGCAAAACGTAATAAATATTTAATTCCATGGCATAAATACCGGACGTGATACGAAAAATCTGTTAACATATTTGAATTCAGTACAACACAATTAGGTTTAGTGTACTGTTAAAACCTGTCCTGCAGAAAAAAATTAATTCGCAGGCCTGTGTTTTAATATCTAGTTGAATTCATCAACTTTGTCGTTGGAACGTTTTTCTTTTTTTAAGGAATCGAGAAAGAAGCATTTTTAATAATATTAGTACACGTATGTTCTTGAAAACAACACATTAAAACGCATTAATAAAAAATAATTTACCCAATTGAGTAATATATCCAGAACTATAAAAAGCTAAAATACACGTTATAAATCGGTGTTCGACGTAATTATATGATATAATATGAAGACATGGGGGGGGGAAAACGATGAATGTCACTTTTTACCATCACAGAGGAAAACAATTTTTAAAACTTTGAAACCCTTTTGTGGGAACATTTGTTTATTATTTAAAATTTAGTTGTGGTTAACATAGAGTATGTATATTAGACATTATATTGACTTATGTTCAATTAGTGACCTTTAACAATAGCAACAATGTACACGTTTCTTTTATTTGACGTACACTTGGAAGCGGAAAAAACGATGAAGATTCATTGTTGTTGAAATAATTAACAAGCACAGCACAACTTAGCATTGTATTAAAGAGTTAACTAAGTTAAGGTAATAATATAATACCATAATTTAAGTTAATAAGTATCTAAAACAATGAAACCCTTTTGTTATACTTAAGCATATTAACTCTACTTTCTCAATGAGGTAGATTCTTATAATAGTTTTTTGATGTCTCACTGGAGAGAAGTTTTGAAATTTCCTGAAACAAAAAATTAATCATAGAACACAAGAACCTGACTTAGTGAAATACTGTTGATACTAATTAGAGAACAGTCACCTGCAGATCTTTCCATTTTAACAATGGAACTGGTATGATATACATGTAGGCTGGACCAGGTAAGGCGAATTCTCCATCAGCTAGTGTAACCTCGCTTCTCGTTCTCATCCCAGTTATTACTGTACTTTCCCAGGATCCATTGTAGCTTCCTGATCTCAAAAATAGAAGGCTTGGCTGCTCAACTTCAACTCTAACTTCTTTCAGTGGTCTTGAAGGTACTGATAGTTTTGGTTTATACACATCTTGAAGGGAAAAGAATGTTGCCCATTCTTTGAAAAGAGTTTGGTCACATTCAATTACTTGAAATGGGTTTGGTTCGAAAAAATACAGGGTTACTAACATTAAAATACCAACATGAAAGTGATATAAATTCAAAGAGTTGAAAACACTCATCGTTATTTCAGCAAAACGTCATGACACTCATCATTTTTCCCGCTTCCTATGTTTTTTAATTTGCTTGTAAGTGCTGACATTCATTTCTTTTCGATCAAACTAATATACCTGAAGAAAGTATGGACTTCACGCTATCTAACAGACGTATAAGTAGAATTTCGATAAAAAGTGACATTCATCGTTTTTCCCCCCATGTCTTCATATGTTACATGACGCAAAGACGCGTGTTCATTTTCCGATGGGATTGGAATAGTGTAAACATTGTGCCAAATAATTCGACTGAAATAAATAACTGAAACATGTTCTAAAGTGAAGGTTATCATCACTCAGGTCTAACAACTTGGCTAACATCTGTTATCGATTATCTGCAAAAGTAGGAGCAATAACCTCTTCCTACTACTCAAAGACCTCCAAAGTCTTGTAGTGGGGATCACCTTACCTTCTACACCCTCCTGAATACTGTGTTCGTTTCTCGTCCCAACGTTATCAGCTTCAATCCCGGACACACCAAATGATATTTAAGGCATTATCAAAATTCCGAGTATTGCCCTTCAGAAAGAATAAAGCGAAGGATGAAGGATAAAACTCGTAGATTTACGGCATTGAAAGGACATCGATATATATATATATATATATATAGGCTATATATGGTATGATAAGAAAAATAAATGCCTGGTCGGGATTCGAACCCGGATCTCTAAGTCTGTACCTCAGCGTGATATCCATTACACTACCAGGCGAATCCAATCCAAACACTTATTTTAATTTGCTTACTTGTTATAGTCGGCTACTAGATGGCAGTGAAGACCGAGTTCTCGCGACATCTAGTAATAATGGAGAATATAATACATATATAAGAAAAATAAGTGTTTGGATTGGATTCGCCTGGTAGTGTAATGGATGTCACGCTGAGGTACAGACTCAGAGATCCGGGTTCGAATCCCGTCCAGGCATTTATTTTTCTTATACCATATTAAGCTTGCATTGCTCAATGTTAAACATTTAATTATAACATCTATAAAGCGTCACTGCTATAAGGTAAAAATATTCTCTTTAATTTGCTTACTTGTTATAGTCAGCTACTAGATGGCAGTGAAGACCGAGTTCTCGCGACATCTAGTAATAATGGAGAATATAATACATATATAAGAAAAATAAGTGTTTGGATTGGATTCGCCTAGTAGTGTAATGGATATCACGCTGAGGTACAGACTCAGAGATCCGGGTTCGAATCCCGTTCTGGCATTTATTTTTCTTATCATACCATATTAAGCTTGCATTGCTCAATGTTAAACATTTAATTATAACACACACACATATATATATATATATATATAGGGAAATAGGAATCATTTGAGCAAAATATATCACCACTTAGCATACATATGGAGCCAAAGAGCAGACACAACAATTATAATTGTAATATTCACCTCGATGTAGACTTGAGAATACCGTTGCATAAAGACATTTATCATGTTTTATGTAATATTGAGTTCTGTTTATTACCTTAAGTTTCAAAGACTATATAGAGAAAAAAAAAGTCAACCGAACCGAAATTGGAATCCAAAATCTCTGGCTTTTCGAGTAGGATCTCCACCTTAAGGTAATTAGGCACATCCCCAGGAACAAACACACATTTAGATTTTTATAAGAAATAGCTCAAAATTGTGTAATAATAATATATATTTTATAAAAAATCTTTTATTTTAATCCCTGAGTCTTCCTAACTAACGAAATTGTTCACAAGAGGGAGGAATTTCTGCTTTCTGCCAGAGAGGTGCACGAAAAGTCAATGGTAGAGCGCTAGTACGTGTATCTGAAGATTTTTGGTTCGAATCCTGGTTCAAGCGAAACATTTTCTCTCTAGTTTTGTTAACTATATGTAGATAAATTGTCTGCAATAATTAGTTTACTATTTTTACATTTAAAAACTAACCTCAAACTAGTTCTAAACATGAATGAAACTTAAAGCGTGAAGTAACATTACGAGGTGTGAATGAGTTGCGTAATTGTTTTTATACCTCACCTCACGATATCGGTTGCAAAGGTCATTTTACCTTTATTTTCAGTCACATTCCAACTGCTGAAATTGTGTTAGTGTATAGGTTTAAGTTATATTTAATTATGTTTAATGTATAATACATAATTTTGTTGCTTACAGAAATTAATCTGTAACAACTGTTCTTCATAAGAGAAATAGATAATGTTGATCTCATTAAATAAAAAAATATATAGTGTGAGCCAAACTATCAATTCATTCTTCATTCCAAGAAAGACGAGACGTTCCCTTGTATATAACAATGCTCTTTAACACCTAATGTCCTTATAATCGAGTTTTAAAATTAGACTTGAAATGGCTGATTGATTTTGCTGAGTCTCTAATTTTAGAAGTCAGGGACTTGCATGTCATAAATTGAACATAATAATAATAATAATAATAATAATAATAATAATAATAATAATAATAATAATAATAATAATAATAAAAATAAAAGTAATAATAAAAATAAAAATAATAATAATAATAAAAATAAAAGTAGTAATAAAAATAAAAATAATAATAATAAAAATAATAATAATAATAATGATTTATTTTAGCTGGCAGAGTTAAGGCCATAAGGCCTTCTCATCCACTCAACCAGCGAATAGTAAAATTATACAAAAATTACGTACGTATTACAATTTTAAGATATTATTAAAATGCAGACTAAACAAAATACAATGATGATGTAATCTAATACTAGCTAATACTAACAAAAACATAGAATATAATAAAATTAAAATGATATAAAATAAAGTAAGTAGCTTCCTAGATGATTATTAATGGAATGCTCTATATAGTTGTTATGCAGTTAATGTTTTCATTGTGTCGAACTTAAGATATCAGTTAATTTGGATTTAAATAATGATAGCAATTGACAGTCCCTGACGTGACTGGGAAGTGAGTTCCATGCTCTAGTCATAGATATTGTGTAAGATTCAGAGTATAGACAGGTCCTGTGCTGTGGTATCAAAAGTAAAGAAGAGTCTTGTGATCTTGTTCCTAAATTTGATGAGCCGATACATTATGAAAACGTGTTGTTAAATAAGTTGGTAAATATGTGTGCACAATTTGGAATAGTAAGGTATGTGAATGTAAAGTTCTTCTGTCATTTAGGCCTAAGACATTTAATAATAATAGGAATTATTGCAGCCAATGGCCATGTAGAAAGAATTGTTTTCATGTCTTACAGAAGACTCTTATCGATGTTCCTATGTTTTTTACACTGTAATAGGTGATATCGGTCGCAGTGCGACCCACATAGTTTGCACTTGCACTTTTCTTCTGGTTTATGGCGCTTCACTGTTGTGCATATCCTGTGGTGGAAACAATGGACCTCGACTCTCATCACGGTGTGTGTGAGATCGTATCTGGCTGTTGTCCATTCCCTGTAGATCATCGCATCCGTTGCGTAGAACTCAGGCCATATCTGTTCTCTTTTCTCGACATTTGCTTTCCGGAGGGACTTTTATTCAGAGCTCTAGAAGTATAATAATAATAATACTTTTTTTATTCTGGCAGAGTTAAGGCCCTGGGGTCGACTCAGCCTCTAACGTAAATGAGTACCAGACGCTTGTTCTGGGGGAAAAGACGGCTGTCACGCAGGGCTGACAACCCGGCTGACATAAAGTGCCGATTGTCTAGAAAAAGTGGGAGCCCTAACCTCCTACTGCCCCAAGGGCCTCCGGGTCTGTTGTGGGATCACTTTACTTTTGTGAGGCACGCCGTAGCGTAGTGGTTAAGGCACTGAGCTACAAGCCGGAGGGTCGAGGGTTCAAGTCCCGTTGGGGTCAGGATTTTTAAACTGACCCAAACCCTCTGGCGGCACTATGGCCCTGGGATCGACTCAGCCTCTAACGGAAATGAGTACCAGACGCTTGTTCTGGGGGTAAAGGCGGCCGTCACGCAAGGCTGACAACCCGGCTGACATAAAGTGCCGATTGTCTAGAAAACGTGGGAGCCTTAACCTCCTACTACTCCAAGGGCCTCCGGGTCTGTTGTGGGATCACTTTACTTTACTTTACTTTACTTTAGAGTTAAGGCAATAAGGCCCTCTCTTCCACTCAACCAGCACAAATACAAATAAATATTTGACAAATATAGATATACACTATACTAATTATAAACAGTTAAAGATACAATAAATGTAGCAATGTAAATGTCATGTACAAACAACATTTTATAGGGTAATAACAATAATGTTACGATAATAATAATAATAATAATAATATAAATATGATACATTATACGGGAAACACCAATTAATATATATATACCTTACACTGGATATTCAGCAAAAGGAAAAAGGGAAGGAGCGGGAAATAAGAAGATTATGAAGTGTTGCCAAAGAAAGCATAAGAAATTGATGAAAAATGTTCGAGCTAGTTAAAAAGGAACGAAATGAGAGCTGATCTCTGATTCTATGGGGAAAATTCAGCATAATTAAATATTTTACTTGTTTTACGCGCTCAAATCAGTCGATATATCCAAGTAGTTGTGACGATTAATTGTGGCACCAGAGAGGAACCTTTAATTCGTGTTACTTAAAATACGTATCCCATTACATGACTACATGACATGTCTTCCAGAGGCTTATATTAAAAAAACATGAACTCATAATGGACATAATTTTTATAATAAGATTTATAAGAGTCCTATCTTATTTAGAAAGGATAATGGAGTAGGTCTATGTGAAACGATCTTCGGCCCAATTGAATTAGATATACCTGATACATATAATCTGGGTTTTTTAATTTCTTCTTCTTCTTCTTCTTCTTCTTCCTCAGCTTTCCCCCACTTATAGGTTTGCCGTCTTCAGTTTCCCTTTATCTCTATCATTCCAATCTCCCTCTTCAAAATTCCTACCATCCATTATTATTCTGACGTAGGTTTCCCATTTCCATCTTGGTCTGCCACGTTTATTTCTTCCATGGGGTGACCATTATGTATGATACCCTATCACTAACAAACTTAATATCTCAGATAGCGGATAGGATCCTCCTTCTGACTAAAAAACCCGTTCCAAATGCAGGTATTTCTGCATCCCCGTAGTATAATGCAAAGCTTCCTTATTCCTGACTACCTTCTCCTGGCCACCTAACTTCCTGTAAAGCGACTATATCCAAGGGCGATTTATCCAATTCCCGCGTTAATATCTCTAGTACCCCGCTATTGTATAAAGTCCTAACATTCCATGTTCCTAGGAACATGTCCCTGTGTTTGAGCCTTTGGCATGGGTTCCCTGAAGTAGTCCCCGCCCGGAGAACCGAATGGGGGACTATTTGACCTCCGGAAAATTTTACTCCAGTTAAACCCATGTCCGTATTTCTTGACAGTTGTATTTTTACGGTGAAAGATCGTCACTCTTTCGACCAAGGTACTTTTTTCGTCTGGCTTATCACCTTCGACCAGTCCGGCATGGGTAACTTTATCGGCAGCAATGCTACCGCCGGCATAGCTCTCAGGATCATTTAAGCACGCAAGCCACTCCACCACGACAAGGTAAAGAAAGAGAGATCAACAGACGGGTGAATGGAGAAGACTACATAACACTGAACTACATGGTCTTTATAGGAATCCAGATATAATAAGAACAGTTAAGACTCACAGACTGCGATGGGAAGGACATGTTGCACGTATGGGGAATGAAAGACTTGCATGGAGGATTCTTGTAGGAAAGCCAGAGGGAAAACGCCCAGTTGGTAGACCAAGAGTGAGGTGGGAGAATAACATTAACTATGATTTGAGGGAAGTAGATTATACAGGGAATGATTGGAAAGCATTAGTTCTGGATAGGAATGTATGGAGAGCTTATGTCCGCGCGGCCATGAACCTACAGGTTCGATAGTGCCAGTGAGTGAGTAAGTAAGTATAGGGTGATCATTGGTATATATTTTTTTGGCCATCTCTCATTTTCCATTCTTTGTACATGGCCATACCATTTAAGCGTTTGATTTTCAATCCTGTTAACAACAGATGTGGCGACATTCATTTCTCTCCAAAGAAATTCATTTCTTATTTTATCTTGTCTTGTTTTTTGGAAGATCCTTCTAAAATAATCAAATTCAACTGTTCTAATTTTATTCTTTTGTAATTCCGTCAAAGACCAAGTTTCACTTCCATATGACAAAATATTCCGTATTATGCTCTTATAGATTTTCATTTTAGTTTCCTTTGTAACATTTTTGTTCCAAATTATCCCATGTAATGTCTTAGTTGTATTTTTTGCTATTGCAATTTTAGTCTGTACATCTCTCTCACAGGTACCTAAACTTGTAATTATTGTCCCAAAATATTTAAAAAAATTCACAATTTTTATTTTCCCTGTTTCAAGTATGAGGACATCCACATCCTTTCCCAAACACATATATTCTGTTTTCTGTAAATTTATATTCAGTCCCCATTTTTTATATTCTTCCATTAGTTTATTTATCATACATTTCATATCTTCATCCCCTGCAAAAATTATTTGATCATCTGCAAACAACAATGAATGCAGTACTTTTTCTCCTATAGGAATACCCATTTTAGAACATTTTTATACCATAAGTTAAGAGCCTGGTGTAAATATACGTTAAAAAGAATTGGTTACAAACTGCATCCCTGCTTAAGGCATTTTTTCACTGTGAATTCCTCTGTTAAATTATTCTGTATTTTTACTTTAGCTTTTGTATTACTATAGATCCTCCTAACAATATTAATCCATTTATCATAAGTAATGCCACGAGTGAATTTTTCTATAGAATTTGGAAATCAAGAATGGTATTTGTTAGGACTATTTAACGAATAAAACTAAGCTGTTTACTCACAAATAACTATTTAACTATAGTTATTTTTAAATATTTATATATTTAATGTAAACGGCGATGTTTGAAAACAAATGAGAAGCTATAGGTACGCTTCTACTGCTTCTTTTGTTTATCACTGCAACCAGGTCATACTATCTATTGCCAAAGGAACGCAATATTGCAAGAATGCTCTCTAGTGGAGAAAAAATGAAACACATCAAACTGTATATTAATTCAGTTCTGATGTCGTATGATGTAAATATGACAATTATATTTTTCTGAATTGTTACCTGGGAAAAAAATACATTTAAGAAAGTGCAAACAGTGGTTTCTTTTTTTGGTGGTATAATCAATTGCTACAAATGTTTTTATATTAACTCCCGCATGCGGCATGTGTTGACATTCATGCACTATATATACAATCTGGTAGCCGTATTTGTCATAGGCTCAGTCACTGCAAAATAATGGTCAGACCTGTTCAGAATATTAAAAAGGAGGAGCTTTTTTAATATGGTAATTATAACACTGATAAATATTTGGTGAAACAGGACTCTGATTGGTTGTAAAACAGAAATCATTGAAACGTGATTGGCCATTGAGACCCATTTGGGGCATGAGTTAAATAGTCACAGATATTCATATTTCTCATTGTCATCCATAACAATTGTCGAGATACACTAACATTATCATTAACCTATCATTAAAATTGAATTTCTTTTTAGATTGTTACTCAATGTTTTATAATTCAATGTGGAATATTCTGATAATTCTTCACATTCTTGTTTGAGAGAGAGCTTAATCCATATTATGAATGCTTAGTAATCAGTAAGATCAAGAACTTAGAAATATACTTTTTACCTTTTCTTTAATTAAAATATTCGAGGATGTCCATTTATAAAGATGTTTTTCTATTAAAATTAATGATGATGTGCAATGCTAATTTTATCTCGTTTCCATATAAAGAAAGACGAAGATGGTCAGAGGCATTCAAATATAGGCAGAGAAAGCTGTTACATTCATAAGCTGGCGCCATCACTGATATAATTAATGGTTAATGAGAAAAGGTTGTACGATGTTTTTAAATAGCAAAACCAATTTTAGCTTCTAACTTTAATATCTAACAAATATGGAATACTTCTTTGCTATGTCGCCTTTAAGCTTTATTAGTGACGTAACTGCAATTAATAACTTGGTGACAGGTTGTGATTAAGTCCACCGACTCATCTGTTATTTTCCCAGGTTTCCTATTGTTATTGGTTTCATTCATAATATTGTTTTGTCTTATTGTCAAATTAATTATAGGAAGGGAATTTCCTGTATTATAAAAGGAAAAGAAGAATATAAAAAATGGGGTTTAAATTTAAACATGAAAAAACTAAATATTTATCAATTGGTGAACCAGAACAAAATTTAATTTTGGAGACTGGAGAAACAATCAAATGTTGTAGTGAGATCACATATTTAGGAATTAAAATAAATAAAAATGGGAGTTATGAAGAGGAAATAAGAAGTAGAAATAATAAAGGAAAATTTGCAATTGCTTGCCTCAATGGAATATTGTGGGATAAAAATATAAGTAATAAAAATAAAATGAATATATATCATACAATTGTTAAAAGCATCATTACTTATGGAGCAGAACTTTGGCCATTAACAACAAAAACAAATAAGTACCTTTTGGCAAAGGAAATGGATTTTATACGAAGGGCCGCAAGAATTTCAAGAAGAGAAAAAATTAGAAACTCAGTTATAAGGGAGAAAATGAAGATTGAAGACACTATTATAGATTATATTAAAACTCAGCAATTAAGATGGTACGGACATGTCCAGCGAATGGAAGAGGATCGACTACCAAAATCTGTTTTGGAATGGAAACCTGAGGGAAGACGAAGCAGAGGAAGACCTAAAACCTCCTGGAGTCAGGGAATATGGTTATATATGAAGGAGAAACATCTACAGCCAGGAGATTGGATGGACCGACAAAATTGGCTATTAGGAATCGGACGATGTCAAAGACATTAATCAACCGATGATCTATCTATAAAAGGATTTAATAAATATTGTATTTTACTTGATCTACCTCTAAGGTCTTTAAATATTTAACTGGAACTCCCCGAAATGTAGTTTGTTTTTGAAAAAAGATATATAAATAAGAGTATCTAAGGCTGTAACCGCTTTCCCACTGCTAGTATCCACTTATTTCTATCAAATGCTTCTGCCAAATTCAATGATTTTAATGATTCCAAATCCTCTGTTCCCATCCCTCTTACCATATTTGCACTTAGATTTTGATCTTCTTTGCTCTGCCACAATGTTGATAATTGGAAATCATCTTCAGGCATCCCTCATTCTAATCATGAGAATAAATGCAGGAACATTTTAATCGGGGGAAAAATTGTTCCGGAAATTCAACCTAATGTTTAGTTATATTATATTTTGATTTGAGCTAGTAGCAGAATTAATCAACCTTAGCCAAAGTAATTTGGGCTAAGAAAGCGACTAAAATGTTTTTACCTTCGTTATTTTACAATGTGCAAGTGATTAAAAATAGAACATAAAATTATGTGAAGAAGCTATGGTTGTTTTCTTCTTAAAGATCATATAGCTCAGTCTTCTCCATTCATCTGTTTGGCCGTCTGTATTTGTTCGAAATATTGTTCCTAGGCACTTTAAACTCAAATACTCGTAATAGATTCTCCTTTCTAAAAGTTAAAAAAAAATGCGCAGTCATATAATATACTTTGAAGAATCATCATTTTATATATTTTTAACGTACCGTTAACAATTGTTTTAAAGAATTTTGAATAACTTGCAACCTTACAATACATAATACCACGGGTTTTTCAGAGTTCAGCCTATGTTTAATATCTTTATACACCTTATTCCAGAGTAATTGTTGTTCCTAGAAATTAGGATTCTATCTCTTCTTCCCAATATCCCTCAATTTAATAATGTATTTCTGAGAGAAAATATGTCTGAGAGTATAAAATATTGATACTGAGATCCAGCCCCAGTTTCTCTTTGTTGGGTTTTAGTTGTTCCTCATTATCGCCTAATAGCACTAAATAATCACCATATACTAACATATGATTAAATACCAATTAATTGTGTGCCCTCTTTATCCTCTAAAGATTTTATTGGATGATGCAGAGCAAATTGAATAGCAGAGGATATAGTTTATAAACTTCGTTTAACCATTGCGAATTTTAAATTACGGTTGCCTACCCGTTACTCCCTTCTTTCTGTCATTTAGATATATTTAAAAAAAAGTATATTTTTTCGGAATTATATGTTCCAGCAGGATTCTATAATTTCTCCCTCTTGATTAAATATTATGCCTCTATGAACTTTATATGTATTCGATGTAGAGTTCCATCAATTCCATCATATTCCCATGTCTGTCTTATTCAAAAAATCTGATTCTATTGTAGACTCATTTATTCTAAATCCTCCTTGGTGATCGATTAATTAATCAAATTCCTTCGAACATAGAATATCTGTTAAACTAAATTTGTCAGAACTACCATTTTTCAGTAATATCCAAGTACTAGTATACGTATATGTTACTTTTGAGATAGTAAAAATATAATAAAATGAATGGGATAATACGAAGACATTTTGGTAAACAGATGAGGACAGAGACAAAACTAAGATTACATAACATCACATCAAAAGCTGCTCTAAAATACGGAAGTGAAATTTGAATTTTAAATAAAAGAAACTAAGCATAATTGAAAGAATTGAGGAAGAGGAATTAAAGTGGTTAGGACATGTTTTAAGAATGGAAGATGAGCGATGGCCGAAGCAACTATATGAATGGCATCCGAACAGAAAGAAGAAAAGAGGAAGACCAAGGTTAACATGGAAGGAAAACTTGAAGACAGTAATGCAAGCTAAGCATCGAATATGCCCAAGACCGTAGGCTTTGGAGGTTTGGCACGGGAACACGGCAGCAACTGTAAAAACCCGAAGATAGAGAGAGAAATAAAATAAACTCTCGTAACCTTCAAGTAAGCCAAATGCGCTTCTTACGATCATTGTTAGGAGTTAATAGACTGGATCACCAAAGGAACATTATTATCAGAGGAAAACTTGGAGTAACAAGTTTAAATGAAGATATACAAAGATACCAACAAGAATGTAAAAATCATCTGAGGAGAATGGCAAGAATAGACTTCCAAAATTTGCATTCCAATATACCCCAACTGGACATAGGGACCTAGGAAGACCAAAGCATCCGTGGGAAGATCAAGACCGTCTTCGCTAGGTTTTACCGTACAGACCACATGGCCTAAAACGAATTTGTTCATGATGATGATGATGACGGGTATCTATTGTTATAACACGATCAAGCAGCAAGAATAACTTAGGTAGTTTTTATCACTGAATCAAATTTTAATTTACCTAGAATATTAGACCTTAAACGTTTTAAGAAGCAGGGTTAAATTTTGTACGCACCTCTCTGTGACATTCCCAGCCAGTTGACTCAATATTATGCGCGATCGGGAAAGACTAAAAGATAAAACACTCTAAACTTGACAAGTACATTCTTTTTATAAATTAACATACTTACTTACTCACTGGCACTATCGAGCCCGTAGGTTCATGGCCGCGCGGACATACGCTCTCCATACATCCTTATCCTGAGCTAATACTTTCCAATCATTCCCTGTATAATCTACTTCCCTCAAATCATAGTTAATGTTATTCACCCACCTCATTCTTGGTCTACCAACTGGGCGTCTTCCCTCTGGCTTTCCTACAAGAAGCTTCCATGTAAGTCTTTCATTCCCCATACGTGTAACATGTCCTGCCCATCGCAGTCTACGAGACTTAACTGTTCTTATTATATCTGGCTTCCTATAAAGACCATGTAGTTCATTGTTATGTAGTCTTCTCCATTCACCTGTCTGTTCATCTCTCTTTGGTCCAAAAATTTTCCTAAGTACTTTATTCTCAAATACTTGTAATCTCCTTTCTTCCCTTAAAGAGTTCATGTTTCGCAGCCATATAATATAACTGGTAGAATAATAGTTTTATATATTTTCAGTTTAACGTTTTTTGAAAGGAGTTGGGATATCAAGAGTCTCTGCAATGCATAATAGCATGCATTTCCAGAATTGAGCCTATGTTTAATTTATTTCTGCATCTCATTCCTATTTGTGATTATTGTTCCCAGGTATTTGAATTCAGCCACTTCCTCAAAATTTCCCTCATTTGTCATTAGCTGTCCATTTCCATTATATAATGAATTCCTACATGTGACCATATATTTAGTCTAAATTAACATGTTGACTCTTTTTAATTTTTAATTGCCGAATAGGTACATTGACTATATGTTTTCCGACAAGTACAATGTTTATTGAAAATTACATAACTCTGATAATCCTAATGAAGTATTTGAGAATAAAGTTCTTAGGAAAATTTTTGGACCAAAGAGAGATGAACAGACAGGTGAATGGAGAAGACTACATAACAATGAACTACATGGTCTTTATAGGAAGCCAGATATAATAAGAACAGTTAAGTCCCGTAGACTGCGATGGGCAGGACATGTTGCGCGTATGGGGAATGAAAGACGTGCATGGAAACTTCTTGTAGGAAAGCCAGAAGGAAAACGCCCAGTTGGTAGACCAAGAATGAGGTGGGAGAACAACATTAACTATGATTTGAGGGAAGTAGATTATACAGGGAATGATTGGAAAGCATTAGCTCAGGATAGGGATGTATGGAGAGCTTATGTCCGTGCGGCCATGAACCTACGGGTTCGATAGTGCCAGTGAGTAAGTAAGTAAGTAATCCTAATGAAAAATGTTCAAAATATATTGCTTATAATTTTGTTATATGCCTTTAACATAGTTGCATTTTTCTATGAAGGAGACTTCAGCTTTTAAATGTTTGGTCATTATAAATTAGCACCCTGTAGCATCAAAATACTAATTTTAATACATGGATTACTAATTTAGAATAACTTAAATTATTATTTTATAATAATAGGTATCATTGCAGCCAATGACCATGTAGAAATAACTGTTTTCATGTCTTACAAAAGTCTGTTATCGATGTTCCTATGTTTTTACTCTGTAAATTATTATTTTACTTCCTGGTAAGGACGTAAACATTCAATCAACAGAAAAACTAAATGTTTTTATAATAAATGTCAGAAAATATATGAAAAAAAAACAGAAGGAAGAGAAAATTATAAAATGACGAATTTGCATGCATATAAAACTCAAAATAACAAAGGTAGATATTTCACTATTTGCAAACATAAAGAAAAAATAACAAACTACAGTGCTATTGGAAATTTATGATGTACATCAACAAAGAGCCCTGAGGTTGTATCTAGGCCTATCTTTCTCTCTTTATCTCTGTTTCCCTCTTATAAAGTTTTATCATTTATTTATTTTACTTTTCAATGTGGAGAAATGGAATGCATTTATAATAAAAAATCATAATTTTACATCCATACAATAGGGAGTATAAGAAATGAGGATATAAGAGAAGAATTGAAAGTACAGCCTTTATTGGATAAAGTCACGAATTACAGACAGAAATGGATTGATCACATGGATGGAATGAGTAAGGAGAGATATCCATTGTTAGCCAGGAACTATCAAGCAAGAGGAAGGCGTGATGTTGGAAGACCTAGAAGACGTTGGGCTGATGCAATATGAAGTCGGAACGGGCAATTGCCTAATCCCTGGAGTGATGATGATGATGATGACAATAGGGAGTATAAATACGTTAGTTTTTTTTATTATTCCGGCTTTTACAATTAATATACATTTTTCCGGTACCCATGTTCACAGTTAAGTACACATTTTTGAACACATTTTTCCATTCCTGCCTGTTCATCCATATATCTCCTTCTATTTCCCATTCCCTCTTAGTTTCGTGAATTCCCTGAATTCACGTAATATTTGGTCTACCCTTCTTTTTCCTTCCCTGTGGTTCCCAATCCATGATTATCTTGGGTAGTCTTCCTTCTTCCATCCTTCTAATGTGTTCGTACCAATTTAATTGTTTCTTCTTTATATGGTATGATAAGAAAAATAAATGCCTGGACGGGATTCGAACCCGGATCTCTGAGTCTGTACCTCAGCGTGATATCCATTACACCACCAGGCGAATCCAATTCAAACATTTATTTATCTTATATATGTATTATATTCTCCATTATTACTAGATGTCGCGAGAACTCTGTCTTCACTGCCATCTAGTAGCTGACTATAACAAGTAAGCAAATTAAAGAGAACATTTTTACTGTATAGCAGTGACGCTTTATCGATGTTATAATTAAATATTTAACATTGAGCAATGCAAGCTTAATATGGTATGATAAGGAAAATAAATGCCTGGACGGGATTCGAACCCGGATCTCTGAGTCTGTACCTCAGTGTGATAACCATTACACCACCAGGCGAATCCAATCCAACATTTATTTCTCTTATATATGTATTATATTCTCCATTATTACTAGATGTCGCGAGAACTCTGTCTTCACTGCCATCTAGTAGCTGACTATAACAAGTAAGCAAATTAAAGAGAACATTTTTACTGTATAGCAGTGACGCTTTATCGATGTTATAATTAAATATTTAACATTGAGCAATGCAAGCTTAATATGGTATGATAAGAAAAATAAATGCCTGGACGGGGTTCGAACCCGGATCTCTGAGTCTGTACCTCAGTGTGATAACCATTACACCACCAGGCGAATCCAATTCAAACATTTATTTCTCTTATATATGTATTATATTCTCCATTATTACTAGATGTCGCGAGAACTCTGTCTTCACTGCCATCTAGTAGCTGACTATAACAAGTAAGCAAATTAAAGAGAACATTTTTACTGTATAGCAGTGACGCTTTATCGATGTTATAATTAAATATTTAACATTGAGCAATGCAAGCTTAATATGGTATGATAAGAAAAATAAATGCCTGGACGGGGTTCGAACCCGGATCTCTGAGTCTGTACCTCAGTGTGATAACCATTACACCACCAGGCGAATCCAATTCAAACATTTATTTATCTTATATATGTATTATATTCTCCATTATTACTAGATGTCGCGAGAACTCTGTCTTCACTGCCATCTAGTAGCTGACTATAACAAGTAAGCAAATTAAAGAGAACATTTTTACTGTATAGCAGTGACGCTTTATCGATGTTATAATTAAATATTTAACATTGAGCAATGCAAGCTTAATATGGTATGATAAGGAAAATAAATGCCTGGACGGGATTCGAACCCGGATCTCTGAGTCTGTACCTCAGTGTGATATCCATTACACCACCAGGCGAATCCAATTCAAACATTTATTTCTCTTATATATGTATTATATTCTCCATTATTACTAGATGTCGCGAGAACTCTGTCTTCACTGCCATCTAGTAGCTGACTATAACAAGTAAGCAAATTAAAGAGAACATTTTTACTGTATAGCAGTGACGCTTTATCGATGTTATAATTAAATATTTAACATTGAGCAATGCAAGCTTAATATGGTATGATAAGGAAAATAAATGCCTGGACGGGATTCGAACCCGGATCTCTGAGTCTGTACCTCAGTGTGATATCCATTACACCACCAGGCGAATCCAATTCAAACATTTATTTCTCTTATATATGTATTATATTCTCCATTATTACTAGATGTCGCGAGAACTCTGTCTTCACTGCCATCTAGTAGCTGACTATAACAAGTAAGCAAATTAAAGAGAACATTTTTACTGTATAGCAGTGACGCTTTATCGATGTTATAATTAAATATTTAACATTGAGCAATGCAAGCTTAATATGGTATGATAAGGAAAATAAATGCCTGGACGGGATTCGAACCCGGATCTCTGAGTCTGTACCTCAGTGTGATAACCATTACACCACCAGGCGAATCCAATTCAAACATTTATTTATCTTATATATGTATTATATTCTCCATTATTACTAGATGTCGCGAGAACTCTGTCTTCACTGCCATCTAGTAGCTGACTATAACAAGTAAGCAAATTAAAGAGAACATTTTTACTGTATAGCAGTGACGCTTTATCGATGTTATAATTAAATATTTAACATTGAGCAATGCAAGCTTAATATGGTATGATAAGAAAAATAAATGCCTGGACGGGATTCGAACCCGGATCTCTGAGTCTGTACCTCAGTGTGATAACCATTACACCACCAGGCGAATCCAATTCCGATTGATTGAGGGTCTTTCCACTTTTCAGCGGATGCCCTTTTACCAGCCGGCTGCTGGCCCTTCACATCCACATGTATCAATCACAGAGGTAGATGATCAACAGCCAGTGTAGGGGTGACATGTGGTTAGCATGTCGAGTCCCCCAGCCGTTATAGCTGGTTCCTCAACCTGGAGCCGCTACTTATTGTAGCTACCCAATTGCCTCACGATGCTGGGTGGGCACCGGTCCCATACTGGCCGAAATACCATGAGAAAATTTGTTCCCCCATGGAGACTCGAACCAGCGCAAGTCCCGTAGCTCTGCGCCAAGGCTTCCTACTTTAACCGCTCGGCTACGGCGCGGGACTGCTACGTATCCAATTCAAACCTTTATTACTCTTATATATGTATTATATTCTCCATTATTACTAGATGTCGCGAGAACTCTGTCTTCACTGCCATCTAGTAGCTGACTATAACAAGTAAGCAAATTAAAGAGAACACACACACACATATATATATATATATATATATATATATATATATATATATACATGTGAAATCATAAGCCGGCTGAAGGCCAGCGGCCTTCTAAGCTATCGCGCAATGGAATGCTGGAATAATTTTATTTATATGCTGGGTATTAGCCTATTCTGGTTCAAATTTTAACACCTAATATAAAATCGTATGAAAACTTTGCAGCCTGTATCAGTTTGAATCTTTCATGGAGATTATTACTGAAATGTTATGGGAAATGTATTGTATGACCTGAAGCTCAATTGTTCTTGAACCTGACTTTCAAATGTTTCTGTTGTGTAAGCTATGGGACATAGAAGGCATTTTTGCAAAATGAATTCAAATAACGTTACATAAAGTACGTAATTTATTTTATTTAGCAGGTTTGAACATCTTCCTGCGCCCAATTAATCTACTGTAATTTTCCTCACATCTCTGTATCATTCCAATCTCCATCCTTCAATCCTTTTTCTCCTCATGCTGCTCAGAACACCAACAAATCACGTTATTTTTTGCCGTTGTCGTCTTATTCTTCTAGAATGTGGCACACATCCTAATATTCTTGTTGTTGTTTGCAGATAATCAAATAATTTTTGCAGGGGATGAAGATGATATGAAATATATGATAAACAAACTAATGGAAGAATATAAAAAATGGGGACTGAATATAAATTCACTGAAAACAGAATATATGTGTTTGGGAAAGGATGTGGATGACCTCATACTCGAAACAGGGAAAATAAAAAAAAGTGAATTTCTTAAATATCTTGGGTCAATCATTACAAGTTTAGGTACATGTGAGAGAGATGTACAGACTAAAATTGCAATGGGAAAAATTGCCACTAAAACATTACATGAAATAATTTGGAACAAAAATATCACAAAGAAAATAAGTGAAAATTTATAGGAGCATAATACAGAATATTTCGTCATATGGAAATGAAACTTTCTCTTTGATGGAAGTACAAACAAATACAATTAGAACAGTTGAATTTGATTATTTTAGAAGAAGCCTCCAAAAAAACAAGCCAGGATAAAATAAGAAATGAATTCCTTTGGAGAGAAATAATGTCACAACATCTGTTGTTAAGAGGATTGAAAACCAAAGACTTAAATGGTATGGCCATGTACAAAGAATTGAAAATGAAAGATGGCCAAAAAATATATACCAATGGTCACCCCCTGGAAGAAATATACGTGGCAGACCAAGATGGAAATGGAAAACCTACGTCAGAACTATAATGGATAATAGGAATTTGGAAGAGGGAGAATGATAGAGATAAACGAAAACTGAAGACGGCAAACCTATAAATGGGGAAAAGCCGAAGGAGAAGAAGAAGAAGAAATCTGTCTTCTGTCATTCTTGTCATATGACCATACCATTTTAATTTTTTATTTCTTTTTTTTATAAAATTGACAATTGAAGTTTGAACATTCATATTTGGTTTGATTACACTGTTTCATATTTTATCTCTTTCAGAAATTTGTTCTGATCGCTTCCAAACATCCATATGTGCAGAATTTAATTTACTTATTATTCTGTATTTTAATTCCCATGTTAATGCAGTGTATGTCATTGTACTCATACTGTATTAAGTAGGCTACTGCTAGTAAAAATTAGTTTGACTGAACAACATTTAATTTCATTCCCTAAGAAAGGTACGGTAGTAGAACGCCGACAAAAATTAAATTTCTTTAATAATATAATAATAATAATAAAATGATAATAATAATAATGATAATGATGATAATAATGATACTGATGATAATAATTGTGGTGATAATAATGATGGTGATAATAACGATGATGATAATAATGGTGGTAATAATGATGATGATAATGATGATGATGATGATGATGATGATGATGATAATAATAATAATAATGATAATGATGATAGTACTGATGATGATGATATAATGATGATGGTGACGAATACGATGATCTTAATGGTGATGATAACAACAACCACAACATCAGTAATAATAATAATAATAATAAAATGATAATAATGATAATGATGCTGATAATAATTGTGGTGATAATAATGATGGTGATAATAACGATGATGATTATAATGGTGATAATAATGATTATGATAATAATAATGATAATAATAATAATGATGATGATAATAATAATAATAGTACTGTTGATGGTGATATAATGATGATGATGATATGACGATGATTATGACGAATACGATGATGATAATGATGATGATAACAACAACCACAACAACATCAGTAATAATAATAATAATAATAATAATAATAATAATAATGATAATAATAATGATAATGATGATGATAATGATGCTGATGATAATAATTGTGGTGATAATAACGATGATGATAATAAAGGTGATAATAATAATGATGATAATAATGATGATGATAATAATAATAATAATAATAATAATAATGATAATGATGATAGTACTGATGATGATGATATAATGATGATAATGATGATGATGACGATGATGATGACGAATACGATGATGATAATGATGATGATAACAACAACCACAACATCAGTAATAATAATAATAATAATAATAATAATAATAATAATAATATTAAATTTAAGCTGCCAGAGTTAAGGCCAAAAGGCCTTCTCTTCCACACACAAGCGTATTACCCTTGATCAAAATTTAATTTTTACTTTATCTGGAAATATTTTCAAACAAATATATAAATCTAAGATCAAAGCACAGCTTTAATATAACCATAAACAGAACTCTGCTTTCAGTGATCCAAGCCATTGATTATTTCCTAACCACATTTGAAAATACCCTACACATGCTCCTCTCTTTTCCCTCGCTGCGCCATGTAATCGAATATCCTCAGCTCAATCCTGTGCTTCACATCTACAATGCTTCTGCTTCATATCCTCCACTTGAAGCCGACAAAACAAGATCATTTACCAGAGAATTCCGTTCCACGTGTCTATTCAGTACGCTTGATAGCATGCAAGCTCTCGGGGAAGGTACCTATATAGAGTCAAGGAGAACTGGCGTTTTCACATTTCATCATGTAAATCGATAGCTAAATTAGGGACTAAAATATATTCAGCAATTCTCTGCCTACATGTATGTTAAGGATTAAAGAGACAAAAAAATGAAAAAAATATGTTCTATTTGGTAAGCCTATATCAATAAATTTAAGTTTGATGTCATGATACAAATTTGTGTATACCTACTATTTCAATGTTTATCTTTATATTTGAATAATCACAAATAGGAATGAGATGCACAAAGAAATTAAACATATGGTCAATTCTGGAAATGCGTGCTATTATGTATTACAGAGACTCTTGATGTCCCAACTGCTTTTAAAAAACGTTAAACTGAAAATATATAAAACTATTATTCTACCAGTTATATTATATGGGTGTGAAACATGGACTCTTACTTTAAGGGAGGAAAGGAGGTTACGAGTATTTGAAAATAAAGTTCTTAGGAACATTTTGGGGTCAAAGAAAGATGAACAGAGAGGTGAATGGAGAAGACTACAAACAATGAACTACATGGTCTTTATAGGAAGCCAGATATAATAAGAACAGTTAAGTCTCGTAGACTGCGATGGGCAGGACATGTTGCACGTATGGGGAATGAAAGACTTGCATGGAAGCTTCTTGTAGGAAAGCCAGAGGGAAAACGCCCAGTTGGTAGACCAAGAATGAGGTGGGAGAATAACATTAACTATGATTCGAGGGAAGTAGATTATACAGGGAATGATTGGAAAACATTAGCTCAGGATACGGATGTATGGAGAGCTTATGTCCGCGCGACCTTGAACCTACGTGTTCGACAGTGCCAGTGAGTAAGTTAGTATACGTCATCTTAGCATAGTGGATACAGTACAGTATACCTCTTCACTCGATATACCGTATGTAACTTGTACTAAGGGGGGGGGGGCAATTTACTCTTCGCTGTAACGACAATTACCTCTTGGGCCACAATCCAATATACATACCATAAAGTCATCACATAAAATAACTAACTCACTCGCACTATTGAACCCATACGATCATGACCGCGCGGACATGAGCTCTCCATTCATTATTACCATGATCTTTTTTCCAACCATCCCCATTATAATCTACTTCCCTCAAATCATGCTTAACGTTATTCTTCCACTTCATTCTATTTCCACCAAGTGAGTGTTTCCCCTTCTGATTTTCCTACAAGAAGCTTCCATGCCACTCTTCCATTCTCCATTCGTGCCACATGTCCTGCTCTTACATACTTAATTACTCACTGGCACTATCGAACCCGAAGGTTCATGGCCGCGCGGACATAAGCTCTCCATACATCCCTATCCTGAGCTAATGCTTTCCAATCATTCCCTGTATAATCTACTTCCCTCAAATCATAGTTAATGTTATTCTCCCACCTCATTCTTGGTCTACCAACTGGGCGTTTTCTCTCTGGCTTTCCTACAAGAAGCTTCCATGCAAGTCTTTCATTCCCCATACGCGCAACATGTCCTGCCCATCGCAGTCTACGAGACTTAACTGTTCTTATTATATCTGGCTTCCTACAAAGACCATGTAGTTCATAGTTATGTAGTCTTCTCCATTCACCTGTCTGTTCATCTCTCTTTGGTCCAAAAATTTTCCTAAGTACTTTATTCTCAAATACTTGTAATCTCCTTTCCTCCCTTAAAGTAAGAGTCCATGTTTCGCACCCATATAACATAACTGGTAGAATAATAGTTTTATATATTTTCAGTTTAACGTTTTTTGAAAGGAGTTGGGATGTCAAGAGTCTCTGCAATGCATAATAGCACGCATTTCCAGAATTGAGCCTTTGTTTAATTTCTTTATGCATCTCATTCCTATTTGTGATTATTGTTCCTAGGTATTTGAATTTAGCCACTTCCTCAAAATTTTCCTCATTTGTCATTAGCTGTCCATTTCCATTATATAAGGAATTTCTACATGTGACCATACATTTACTTTTATTGATATTTACTTCCAGTCCTAAACACAATCCAATATACATACCATAAAGTCATCGCATAAAATAACTAACTCACTCGCACTATTGAACCCATACGATCATGACGGCGCGGACTTGAGCTCTCCATTCTTTATTACCATGATCTTCTTTTTTCCAACCATCCCCATTATAATCTACTTCCCTCAAATCATGCTTAATGTTATTCTTCCACTTCATTCTTATTCCACCAAGTGAGCGTTTCTCCTTCTGATTTTCCTACAAGAAGCTTCCATGCCACTCTTCCATTCTCCGTTTGTGCCACATGTCCTGCTCTACTAGGCTTAATTATCTGGTTTCCTATAATGATCATGTAGGTCACTGTTATAAAGTCTTCTCCATTCGCCTGTCAATCTCTCTTTGTCAAAAATCTTCCTAAGAACTTTGTTCTCAAATACTTGTAATCTTTTCTCCTCCCTTAAAGTGAGAGTCCATGTTTTGTACCCATATAAAGAAACAGGATCAATATAGGAAAGTATGCTATATCTGCCCTAAATGGAATAGTATGGGACAAACATACCTTCAAAGAAACAAAAAAAAACTATTTTTAATACAATAATCAGAAGCATTATTACCTATGGGGCTGATGTGTGGGCTTTAAATGCACAAATGAAAAAAAAAAAAATTACTCGCCACTGAAATGGACTACTGGAGACGTGCTGCAAGAATATCCAGGAAGGATAAAATCAGAAATCCATATATAAAAGAAAAAATGCAGGTGCAATATTCAATATTAGATTTTATAAAGAAGAAACAATTAAATTGGTATGGACACATTAGAAGGATGGAAGAAGGAAGACTACCTAAGATAATCATGGATTGGGAACCACAGGGAAGGAAAAAGAAGGGTAGACCAAATAATACATTGATTCAGGGAATTAATGAAACTAAGAGGGAATGGGAAATAGAAGAAGATATATGGATGAACAGACAAGAATGGAAAAATGTGTTGAATCAAATGTGTAGTTAACTGTGAACATGGGTGCCGGAAAAATGTATATTCATTGTAAAAGCCGGAATAATAAAAAATAATAAAACTGGGAGAAAAGCGGTTTTATATGTGTTCAGTTTAACTTTTTTGAGAGAAGTTGGGATTGCAATAGTCCTTGTAATGCATAATAGCATGCATTTCCATAATTGGGCCTTTGTTCAATTTTTTTGTGCATCTCATTCCTATTTGTAATATTACTGTTCCTAGATATTTTAATTCAGCCATTTCCTCAAAACTTCCCTCGTTTGTCATTAACTGTCCTTTTTCTATGTTTGAATATATATGTTGTTTTATTTATCTGTGCTTCTAGTCTTAATACATTAGTGTATTAACACGCGCGCGTGTGAGTTCTGACCCTTATTATCTCCTCTCTATCGCCTAATAATACATCATCAGCTAAACCAACAGCCTATTAATACCGTTGAGTTGTAGGACTTCATCATGCAAAGATTTTATGGCATGCTCTAGTAAAAAAAAAATAATAGTAGACAAGTAATAAGCTGTTAGTTTATGCTGATGATGTAGTATTGTTGGCTGATAGTGAGGAGATACTAAAGGACAATACGCACACACTATTGAGTAACACTAATAAATTAGGACTGGAAGTAAATATCAATAAAACTAAATATATGGTCACACGTAGAAATACATTATATAATGGAAATGGACAGCTAAAGACAAATGAGGGAAAATTTGAGAAAGTGGCTGAATTCAAATACCTAGGAACAATAATCACAAATAGGAATGAGATGCACAAAGAAATTAAACATAGGCTCAATTCTGGAAATGCGTGTTATTATGCATTGCAGAGACTTTTGATGTCCCAACTCCTTTCGAAAAACGTTAAACTGAAAATATATAAAACTATTATTCTACCAGTTATATTATATGGGTGCGAAACATGGACTCTTACTTTAAGGGAGGAAAGGAGATTACGAGTATTTGAGAATAAAGTTCTTAGGAACATTTTTGGACCAAAGAGAGATGAACAGACAGGCGAATGGAGAAGACTACATAACAATGAACTACATGGTCTTTATAGGAAGCCTGCGTTGGGCAGGACATGTTGCACATATGGGGAATGAAAGACTTGCATGGAAGCTTCTTGTAGGAAAGCCAGAGGAAAAACGCCCAGTTGGTAGACCAAGAGTGAGGTGGGAGAATAACATTAACTATGATTTGAGGGAAGTAGATTATGCAGGGAATGATTGGAAAACATTAGCTCAGGATAGGGATGTATGGAGAGCTTATGTCCGCGCGGTCATGAACCTACGGGTTCGATAGTGAGTAAGTAAGTATGTAGTAGATAAGTTAAAGTCATCATATTCTGATAAAAAATTACGTTATACCGTTTTAATAATTCAATAGTTGTGATTATAGAAATTCACTCTCAGGTCGTCTATTTTACCACGTACAAAGTGAGGAAAGAAATAAAAAAAAATGTTTTCTTAAAAATAATAAACTTACGTGCTATATAAACATTTGTGCGCAGCGGATAATGTTGTCTGTTGTCCATTTTCACAATGTTGCATAAAGTAATAATCTGAGTTCGCTATTTTGCTGTAAACAAGATTCAGTCTATAATCAATATTACAGTCTGAAGTAAGACAATGAGGTAATTTTTAATCTATAACTGAGTTGGATAACATGTTTTTACATCTCATCTCATAAAGTTTCGTGTTTTCATGATACCGGTTCTCTACTTGAAGTTTGACTGAAGATGAAGGCAAATTGATTTTAAAACCGGTATTATGAAAACATATAACTTTAAGAGGTAAGATGTAAAAACATTTTATCCAACTCAGTTATAAAATGATTCAGCCTTATTACAATAGTCACGCTTAACACAAGATTGTGGTGTTTTAAGAATGTTCTGAAGCTATAGGCCTATATTGACATTTGTACACGGAGTAATCTAATATGAATGCAGATGCACAAAAAGTAATTTTTGCTAAAGTATACAAAATATTTTCACTTACTATTTAACTCATGCCCCAAATGGGAGTCAATGACCAATCACGTTTCAATGATTTCTGTTTTACAACCAGAGTCGTATTTCACCAAATATTCATCAGCGTTATAATTACCATATTAAAGACAGCTCCTCATTATAATATTGCGTTCCTTTGGCAATAAATAGTATGATCTGGTTGCAGTGATAAACAAAAGAAGCAGTAGAAGCGTACCTATCGTTTCTCATTTGTTTTCAAACATCGCCGTTTACATTAAATATATAAATATTTTTAAAATAACTATAGTTAAATAATGATTTGTGAGTAAACAGCTTAATTTTATTCGTTAAATAGTCCTAACAAATGCCACTCTTGATTTACAAATTCTCTAGATAAATTTGGAAATCACTCGTGGCATTACTTATGAAAATGAAATCCTCATTTGTGAGTGGAAATGTATGTCAAATCTAGTAGTGGTAGTTTATTTAACGGCACGTTTCAACAACTCAGACCTACTGCATCAAAATTTGATTCTAGACGTGAAAGTACAGACAATTTTATACTGAAGTATCTTATTTTATACATGGGATTTTTTATATAAATCTATGACACGGGACTTAGGGAGTTTCTTCTGTTCCGAAGAAAAACAATACTAAATATTTTACGGCGTGAAAAAAAATCCAATGGCTTCAACCGGGTTTGAACTTCCTAACAATTACTAATCACCAACGCTTTATTTTGTTGGACGCATCGAATGCAAATGCGGTCATGATATTATGTGGAGAGTGGTTGTACGAATATTATTGAAAGATTGGGGATTCAAATTTCTTCGAATACGTAGTTCAATAAAATGGAAGTAAAAATACATTGATTGTAGGATCTCATATGTATATTTCAGTATACCCACTCAAGGAACTAATCAGAAAGTTTGATATTTCAAAGTGTTTAAGTGACAATTGTGGAGCCATATCATCTCCTTTGTCAGGAGTTCAAGTTAATTTAAGTTACTTTATTTTGCCCAACGATGTCATAAGTGGTATGCGGTCAACATACCGACTCCATGAGACATCTAGCAGGCAATTAAGGTATTACTGGGATGTTTGAGATCGGTAAATTTTGTTTCGATGTCTCTTTGTTCAGGCTTAAGATCTTTTACGAGCCTGAAAATCTTTAGACTCGGGATCCATGAAGTACCTCCCGGAGGACTTGCTCCTTGGATTATATCGGCCGCGGCTGGGCTTGAACCCGCGACCCTCGGAACCAGAGGCAGGGAGCGACATTTCAAAGTGTTAGGGAGAGGTTATTTGAGTTAAGAAGTTACTCATTATCATCGTATTTTCTTGTGAATTGCAAGAAATAGCGTAACGAATTCAAAGAGCAATATTTTTTCTTCACCCTAACCTTTAATTGTGTACAACATACATTTTTGCATGTGCTGGACATATGTGTGTTGCCCTGCGATTGCTCTGTTCCACCGAAGTCTGTTGGTTGTATCTGTGCCTATCCTTTCCGAATACACTCTTCCTCCTCCACTTCCTTGGTTACGTGCGCCGGCACAGTACTTGCGCCGACGTGATATCTATCCGCGACACGAAACGATCGTGGCCAGACAAGATGTAGCATTGGCCAAGAAGGTCAGTGATTTAGGAGCTTCTGACCGACGGCAGTCATCCCTTTTGGGCTAGTCTTGTTTGTGGCGATATCGCCAATTTATTTGTTTCCTCCAGCTTCCTGCAAGAGGAAAATTGACTTTTGAAACGTCATTGAGGAATTAAACTTCAGTTAGGAGAGAATGCTGCATCAATGTTGAGTATGGTATGAATTGTTCTTTATGATTATGTCATTTAGTTTTACTGCTTATATCATTTGCTATTTATATATTCACTTAAAGAAACTATTTATTTATTCATTTATATTAAATTGACTTATATTCATTTAAATATATATAGTATATGATTCAATTAAGAGGTAGAAGTTATATAGTATCCTGCTGGAGTTCGGAATTCCTAAAAAAGTTAGTTAGACTTATACGAATGTGTCTAAATGGCACAAAGAGTAGGGTGCGTGTAGGCAAACAGTTTTCCGGACACTTTTGAAATCCAGAATGGGTTGAAGCAAGGAGATGCACTATCTCCTCTACTATTTAATTTTGTACTAGAGCATGCCATTAACTCTTTAGGGAATGAGGAAGGCCTACAGCTGAATGGTATTAATAAGCTGTTAGTTTATGCTGATGATGTAGTACTACTGGCCGATAGCGAGGAGATACTAAAGGCCAACACGCACACACTATTGAATAACACTAAGAAATTGGGACTGGAAGTAAATATCAGTAAAACTAAATATATGGTCACACGTAGAAATTCAGTATATAATGGAAATGGACAGCTAATGACAAAATGAGGGAAATTTTGAGGAAGTGGCTGAATTCAAATACCTAGGAACAATAATCACAAATAGGAATGAGATGCACAAAGAAATTAAACATAGGCTCAATTCTGGAAATGCATGCTATTATGCATTGCACAGACTTTTGATGTCCCAACTCCTTTCAAGAAACGTTAAGCTGAAAATATATAAAACTATTATTCTACCAGTTATATTATATGGGTGCGAAACATGGACTCTTACTTTAAGGGAGGAAAGGAGATCACGAGTATTTGAGAATAAAGTTCTTAGGAAGATTTTTGGACCAAAGAGAGATGAACAGACAGGTGAATGGAGAAGACTACATAACAATGAACTACATGGTCTTTATAAGAAGCCAGATATAATAACAGTCAAGTCTCGTAGACTGCGATGGGCAGGACATGTTGCACGTATGGGGAATGAAAGACGTGCATGGAAGCTTCTTGTAGGAAAGCCAGAGGGAAAACGCCCAATTGGTAGACCAAGAATGAGGTGGGAGAACAACATTAACTATGATTTGAGAGAAGTAGATTATACAGGGAATGATTGGAAAGCATTAGCTCAGGATAGGGATGTATGGAGAGCTTATGTCCGCGCGGCCATCAACCTACGAGTTCGATATTGCCAGTGAGTAAGTAAGTAAGTATATGTAGTAATTTATATGCTGATTTATTATTTAAACAGTAGATTAGTTAAAACTTGGTTTAGCAATAGCTTGATACCTTACTTAGTGTTCCCGTCAAATACTCATGATTATAGATCATTTACTAACTCAGATTAGTATGTTTATTGAGATGAATTATAAATGTCTAGTAGTTACCCTGCTAAAGTAATCAAACAACTCCGTGAATACTATGGGCCCAGCCACGGATATACTCTGCTTGTGATATTTGGATTATGGTATTTATCTTCTAGTTCTCTGTATTCACGCGAATCTTATGCTAAGTCTTATTGATGGACTTTGGTGTGCGCTATAATCTATGTCTGTCTTGTGGTTACTTATTCTTTTAAAGAGCTTAATCTATACCCAGAGCACATTAGGTTCACCGTGTATCTGTGCAATCTCCATAACAAACTAACTCATTGGCACTATCAAGCCTATAAGGTCATGACCGCGCAGACAAAATTCTCCGTACATCCCTATCCTGA
Source organism: Diploptera punctata (assembly GCA_030220185.1). Classification (NCBI taxonomy): domain Eukaryota; kingdom Metazoa; phylum Arthropoda; class Insecta; order Blattodea; family Blaberidae; genus Diploptera; species Diploptera punctata. The sequence goes on from JASPKZ010008137.1 coordinate 87,531, forward strand.
GGTAATGTTTTCCAAACATTCTCTATATAATCTACTTCCCTCAAATCATGGTTAATTACCTATAGCCTACATAGGCAAAAAAAACAGAATGGCAAAGTAGTAAGATCTGCTGAATTGATTCATTGCACTGGTTTTAATTATTTTCTTGTCGTATAGTGAGATTTTAACTTCAAATGTATGTATTGTACGATCAGATAGGAAATAACTACATTTCTATAGCGTATAAAAATATATTACTGAAGAGGACTGTTCTTATCAGAGAAATTATGAGCTATTAGACCAGCAGTTGAATGGTCAATCCCTTGACCTAGTAAATTGAATTACGTAGCGCAGAACTGGATCCACCGCGGTTTGAATTCAACATTAATAACGTCGTCAATCTATAAAAATGAGACTTTTTATTACAGTGGTCAGAACAGCTCCCGCCATCATAACAGGATAATAAATCCATCTTTGAATGAAAATGTAGAGATATAGGGTATATTTCATGTAGAGCCTAAAAAAACTATATTTACAGATAGTATTGGAATTATTTATAATATTTATTGTTAGTTTGATTTTATTAATTTGAGGCCCCATTTACAATTGCAGACTTAGTTTATGGTCCAACATTCTTTATAGCTAGAGGCATTCATGGCCTTCATGTAATTATCGGAACTACTTTTCCCCAAGGAACCCTCCCCCCGTTTTAATACCATTCATAGTTTGTATTGAGACAATCAGAAATAACACAGTCGCTGAAGCACGCTAGAAAAGACAAAAGTATTAAATATTTTCATATTCCATATAAGTTGATAGTTTTGTTTTTATTATTAATATAGTACAGGTATATTTACTATCCGACATAGGGGAACATTGACCTGCTTCGTTTGTGGATGATTTGTGAAATAATGCTGTGTCATCCCGTGTACACTAGCTTCACGTCAGTCTGTGGCGTCGAGGAATTCAGTGCAATTACTGTAGTGTTTGGAGTAAGTGTTTAATTTCCTATATGTTCTTGACTATACATGGTTAGTACATACGTCCGTGAAACGCAGCAATATTGCTGCTACGACTGGAGGTGACATCAATAATTATAATCATATTACGTTATAATCATATATACCTACAATAATATCAGAAGAACATTGGATAGAATATTTCAGAGACCTGTGGTACAACGAGAATGAAAACGAAGAAGAACCAAAATGTGAGAATTTGAAAGTAGATAAAATACAAATGGAAGAACTGGAAGAATCGCTCAAATTAACTAATAATAGAAAAGCTAGCGGACCAGATGACATCAATTCAGAACTAATTAAATATGCAGATATATTCTTTAAATTAAGATTCTTGAATTTTCTTAATATGTTGGGAGAATCATAATATACCAGCAACATGGAGGCAAGGTATAGTAAAAACAATTTACAAGAAAGGAGAAAGAAACCAACCATCTAATTACAGAGGCATTACCCTCCTAAATAGTGGATATAAAATCTATGCTAGAATAATAGCAAAACGAATACAACAAATTACTGAAGTAACACTAGCAGAAGAACAAAACGGGTTCCGAAAAGGAAGATCTTGTACCAATGGAGTATTTGCCCTGAATCAGATAATAAACAAAAGACAAGAAAAAACCTGGAAACACATTTGTTATTTATAGACTTAGTTAAGCATTTTATCGAGTAAACAGGGAAATATTGTGGAATATCCTAAAAGAAAAAGGCCTCCCTATTCAGATTATAGAAACTGTTAAGAGCTTGTACTATGGAACAAATATTTGTATTGACCCTCAGTTGACAAAAAATAAGACATTTTTTCAAATAAACCCAGGAGTACGACAAGGGTGTTCACTCTCACCTATATTATTTAATATTTATATGGACGATATCCTAAAAGAATGGAAGAAGGTTTTAACTAATGGAGGAATATTAATTGATAATAAAGATAAAGTAAATGCTTTATTATTCGCTGACGATGTTGTACTTTTAGCAGAATCTGAAAATGAGCTCCAAATGTTAGCATATAAATTTAAATTAATAGCCAATAGATATAATTGTAAAATATCAATAAATAAGTCAAAAGTAATGGCATTTATTGGTAAATATGGAATTAGATCAATAATTGTACTGGATAACAAAATGATAGAACAAGTATCACATTTCCAATATTTAGGATGTGATATAACTTATAGAGAAAATAAAGATATAGAAAATAAAGTAAATAAATTTCAGGCTATTTGTGGAACCATAAAAAGAACCTTAGGTCGGAAAACAGGAAAGATACGAAACTTAAATTATATAAAACAATGGCTGTTCCTTTGTTGTTGTATGGAAGTGAAAATTGGATAATGAAATCAAGGGATAAAAGAAGGATACAGACTGCGGAAATGCTGTTTTTACGTAATGTGAAAGGATGCACAAGAGCGGATAGAATAAGGAATGAAACTACACGAGAAGAATTAAATATATATAAAAATTGAAGATGAAATCAGCGAAAAATAATAAGAAATGGACAGAACACTTAATGAGAATGAACAACGAAAGAATACCAAAAAGAACCTTCCTGTATAATCCCAGAGGAACAAGAGATGTTGGCCGACCACGTAGAAGATGGACTCCACTTTTAACTTCGCCGGAACAGGCTGCATAGCCTAAACCTTGTAGTAGAAGAAGAAGAAGAAGAAGGCGTTATAGTGATGAAGTCTATGATTAGGACTGAGACAATAAGAGCAGTTGAATCAGAAAGTTATTTCTTCAATGTTTATAACAGAGAACACATAAAACTAGAGATATTTAAATTTGTTCGCAGTACCATAGTCTTAAAAGTATTTTGCAGACAACTGCTGTAAAGAACGTAGAATTCTTTACAGTTTTCTGCAAAATGCACTGCAAAAAGGTAGAAATAAATGTCCCTCATCTCTTTTCAGCTCCGCTATAAATGTTGCAATCGATCGTAAAACACTTTTTTTTTAAGATTTTGGAAACATCGGATTCTATGTAGTTGATTTCATGGGTTGTTGAAAAGATCTCTAGGATTTTTTTATGAGAATAATGTCGGTATTAAGTTATGGTAAGTCATAGCTGCTTCGAAGGTAAAGCATTGTAACTAATAAACATGGCCGCCCGACGCACTTTGTTTTGTCATGGTGTGGAACTTAAATATTATGTTTTAAATGTTCGTGATACTTCTAAAAACAGCTGTTTTTTATGACCAAGTAGTACACACAGACTATGATGCTGTATAGGAATGGAAATAAATTGGAACCAAGATCTCCTAAAAAAATGTAAGAACACATCATCATCATCATAGTACATTCACGAATTTAGGCCATTTGTTGACCTGTTTCGGCCTCAAGAGAAACACAATCCAAAAGTCTTTTGAGTGGACGTCCTGGTCTTCTTCTTCCTGCAGGTTGATATCTTAACATTTGTTTAGGTATTCTATGATCTTCCATTCGATGAACATGTTGCATCCATCTTGACTTATAATCAGAAAATTTGTTTTCCATGTGTAATTCTTCTAAGATGTCTTCATTTTTTTTGTGATCTAGTAGTGTGTATCCTGCAGTCCTCCGAAGATATATCATTTCAGCAGATCTAAGTCTCTGTATATCCTTCTGTTTCAACGTCCATATTTCGCTACCATACGAAATAGTTGGAAGAGCCAGTGTTTTATACACTTTCAGTCTTGAATGCTTTTGGACTAACTGTGGCTTGAAGATAGAATTTATTAACCCTAAAATTCTTAAAAATTTAGATTTTTTGCATTTACATTCTTTTGCATTTACATTCTTTTCTTCTTCATATGAGACATTGCATCCTAGATATGTAAATTTATTCACCTGCTCCAAAATTTTATTGTCTAGTACAATTTTACTTCTGACAGGATCTACACCTTGAAATGCCATAATTTTTGTTTTTTTTCTGTAGATATCTTTAATCCATATTCTTCTGTAATTTTGTTAAGTTCATACAGACCTTTCACATATATTTACTTAATAATGTCCACCGCTGTGGTCTCGAGGTAGCGTGATGCCTTGTCACGCAACGGGCCCGTATTCGATTCCCGGTTGGAACAGGCTCCTGGGTGAGGATTTTCGGGATTTTTACTCACCTCTAAGACAAACGTCAGGAAGCTCAGGGCCCAACGGTCCCCGAAAATCATCCGGCCATCATCATCATCACTGGTGTGGAAAGCAACGGGATTCTACCACACCTATGGTAATTTCTTAGTAAAGTTGCAACGTAGCATGAAATACCTGCCCCAGGCAGAATTATAATAGAATAGAATACTTATTAATCCGTTTAAAAGTAAAAATGGTAGGCAATGTACTGTACTTAATCAAATGTTAGAGTTCATTTCGCATTGAATATAAGTAAAGAAAGGAATTATTTTTCGTGTAGTAATTGAATTTTATAAATCATAAACGCAATTCACGATTTTGAATGAACCAAATACATTTCATCGCGTTCCGCAGAATATTAACAAAGTAAAAATTTTATTACTACAATTAAGAAACAGGAAATCATATTTGGATTAAAAATAAAGTTTTGCGTGGAGCCTTCCTTTATCATTAATTCCTATTTCCAGAGATAATATATTATGATAAGCACCTAATAAAATATTATCTATTAATAGACACAAAATATTTGTGTAACATAATGAAGATCAATTATCAATATTAACAATCGATTTGCCAAAAGTTTTCATTTTGTTAGTTACCATGTTTTACGACCGAGTAACTCAAATATTGAAGCGCAGAATATATCAATAATAATACAACTGTTCAAATATCTGTGTTTTAATGATAGTGTAGGTCCTTGTGATGAAATTTCAACCTTAAATTTGCATTTTCGAATGATGAAAATCAGAAAAATAAAACGGTTTGTATACCTTTTAAATAATCATCATCATCACTCCAGGAATTAGGCAATTGCCCGTTCCGACTTCATAATGCATCAGCCCAACGTCTTGTAGGTCTTCCAACATCACGTCTACCTCTTGCTTGATAATTTCTTGCTAACAATGGATATCTCTCCTTACTTATTCCATCCATGTGATCAATCCATTTCTGTCTGTAATTCGTGACTTTACCCAATAAAGGCTGTACTTTCAATTCTTCTCTTGTATCCTCATTTCTTATTCTATCAAGTCTTGTACATCCTATTACTTGTCTTAGGAACCTCATCTCTGCCGTCTGTATTCTATCTCTATCCTTCTGTTTTTTCACTGGAGCCCAAGTTTCACATCCATACAATATTGTGGGAACCGCCATAACATTATACATTTTTATCTTGGTTTCTTTTCTAATTTTATTTTTGAATGTTCTCTCTATTGTTCCACACACCGTCTGAAATTTATTTATTTTGGAGTCAATATCTCTTTCCACATTGTAGCCAACATCACAGCCCAAATATTTGAAACTAGACACCTGTTATATACTTTGATTTTCTAAAATGATTTTGGATCTCACTGGATCTCTTCCTCTAAAAGCCATGGTCTTCGTTTTCCTTACAGAAATCTTTAGATCGTATAATTTACATATTTCATTTAATGCATGCATTGATTTCTGTAAGTCGTCTTCATTTTTCTGTATTATGATTACATCGTCAGCAAATAGAAGATTATTTATGCACACTTTATTATCCATTCTTATTCCTGGATTCACTAAAACTTTCCATTTATTTAAAATATCGTCTATATATATATATATATATATATATATATATATTAAACAAAGCGGGTGATAAACTACATCCTTGTCGTAATCCAGTATTTGTTTTGATTGCATCTGTTCTTTTGAATCCGGTATCTATAATTATATTTGTGTCTTCATATAATTTCTTTATTATTTCAACAAGGCACAGCGGGTATCCTTTCATTCGTAATATTTCCCATAATTTTTGTCTGTTTACTCGATCGAAGGCCTTATCCAAATCTATAAATCCTATGTGAGTTTGTAAGTTATGTTCTCTTTCTCTTTTCTATCAGTTGTTTCAGTGTAAAGACATTGTCTATACGTGACCTTCCCTTTCTGAATCCACTTTGATTTTCACTTATTATTTACTTCTATTATGTTTCTCAATCTATTATTTATTATTTTCGTATATATCTTGTAGCCAGTATTCATTAAGCTAATCTCTCTGTAATTGTCGCATTTTCTCCGGTCTCCTCTTTTGAATATATTCTTCACAATTGCTGTTTTCCAAGTGGTTGGAATCCCATAGGTCTGCCAACATATATTAATTAGATGAAGTATTCGTAGTTTACACAATATTCCACTATATTTGACTAACTCCATATTTATATTATCTAATCCTGTTGCTTTCCTATTCTTAGTGGTTTTCAAAGCCATTTCTAATTCATTTATGTCTATTACATCAATATATTCCACTTTTATTTCTTCCTCGTTGTTCTCTTTTCCTTCAATTTCCTCCTTTCTCCAAAGTTTTTCATAATGTTGGGTCCATTCTTGTTCTGGGATTATATTCAATCTGGCAGAATCTTTCTCAGTCTGATTTAGATGTTTCACTAATTTATAACCTATTTCTTGTCTTCCATACATATCATGTTCTACTGAGCTTATAAATTTATCCCATGACTCCTGATGGGCTTCTTATAATGCTTTTAGCAATTCTCCTTTTCATTTTATATTCTTCATAAGATTATTCTGTTTTCAGTCGTAAGTATGTATGATATGCTTTTTGTTTTTCATTCACTGCATTTTGTATATTCGCATTCCAAGTTCTCAAGCCCTTCCTATTTCTTTATACTACCTTTTAAATAATTTGGTCATAAATGAATGAGTCACAATAATTTCAAATTGTGGCTCCATGGCGCAAGCGCATAGACGCTCCTCTTTCACCGCTGGGGTCTCAAGATCAAGTCCCAATCACTCTCACGTGAGTTTCGTGGTGAACGAAACATTGCTTGGGCAGGTTTCTCTCGGGTGTTCACTCGTTTTCCCCTGCCACAAATTTCATTCCACCATTTGTCTATACCCGTCTCATCAATTTAGTTTTATTTCGTTCATCCGCTGCTGTGACGATGCACATTTGTTGTTCAAAAACATTTATAAATATACGGGATTCATCTCATCTCATCCCTCGACCCGATCCTGAGTTGGACACCACTTGAGGATATTATCATTACAGTAATTAAGAATCTATTCATAATTTTAAAAAAGTTGTAAAGCAATAAACTGAAAATGATAAATTTCTTCTCAGTTGTTGATCCTTCAACAAGCGCTTATAATCTGTCTCCTTAATAAATTCAGATAAAACACAATTCTCAAGATTTTAATCAAGAATCCCATGATTGTGAAACACAATCTAAGAGCAGATTCTCAAATGTCATTATTCCTAAAGTAAAAAAAAAGGTTTATATTTCAGTGCCACCCACTACACTTTTCATGCTTCGTCTTCCGCGCTAGGTGGATAGATGACGAAAATTTGTTTATATTTTTACTTTACGTATCAATTCTATAGACCACATTACGTAATACATATACCTGTAGATATACCTGTAGATTGTAGAATGAGGGTATGTTTGTTTCTACAGCGTAAGTGTACAGTTTGAGGAATATATATATATATATATATATATTTACTTACTTACTGACACTATCGAACCCGTAGGTTCATGGCCGCGCGGACATAAGCTCTCCATATATCCCTATCCTGAGCTAATCCTTTCCAATCATTCCCTGTATAATATACTTCCCTCAAATCATAGTTAATGTTATTCTCCCACCACATTCTTGGTCTACCAACTGGGCGTTTTCCCTCCGGCTTTCCTACAAGAAGCTTCCATGCAAGTCTTTCATTCCCCATACGTGCAACATGTCCTGCCCTTCGCAGTCTACGAGACTTAACTGTTCTTATTATATCTGGATTCCTATAAAGACCATGTAGTTCATTGTTATGTAGTCTTCTCCATTCACCTGTCTGTTCATCTCTCTTTGGTCCAAAAATTTTCCTAAGTACTTGATTCTCAAATACCTATAATCTCCTTTTCTCCCTTAAAGTAAGTCTATGTTTCGCATCCATATAATATAACTGGTAGAATAATAGTTTTATATATTTTCAGCTTAACGTTTTTTGAAAGGAGTTGGGACATCAAGAGTCTCTGCAATGCATAATACATATATATATATATATATATATATATATATCATCATCATCATAGTACATTCACGAATTTAGGCCATTTGTTGACCTGTTTCGGCCTCAAGAGAAACACCATCCAGAAGTCTTTTGAGTGGACGTCCTGGAATATATATATATATATATTTATTTATTTATTTATTTATTTAATATTATTCCCCAAGAGAAGTTAATAATTATAAAAATAATTAATCTATCTCGGTCAAGTATTTAATTTATTCAACTCGAAGTATCAATCTCCATGTGTGACATCATTTCCAAGACATTTGACATGGTTGTTACCATCACCAAGACAATTTTGTGTGGATGTTTTTATTAATTACTTAAATGAATAAATTCAAAATCCCAATATGTGATTCAAAATATTTTAACAAGAAATCGCATATTTCTCACCATCCACTTAAATCCTTTAGTTTCTTCCATGCTTTATTTTGTTCTATTTAATTCTTTTTCCCCGGAATAAACAAAAATATTTAAGTGAATGGTGTGAAACATATGATTCCTAGCTAAAATAATTTTTTAAAATAACATTAAATTGTCTTGGTGATGGTAATTTTGAGGAATTATGTTATGCATAAAAGGGAGAAGGTGAAACCTGATGTCATCAGGTTCTTGTCGAAAAGCACCAAGAGGACCGCCAGGCTTAAAGTCCCTCTCCAACAGATAAACCGCTATAAACAGTATCACGAACCATCTAAATATAAGTACTGCGGTTTGTAATTTAATGCCGACATGTGGTATAAAATCTAACGATTAAACATTGTATATCACCACTCTTCTAGGTCCGAGATTGAAAATTTTACAATTAAAATTTCTGCTTGTCGAACCCAGTTGCGCTAACCAGGAAAGCAAAGATAAAACTTTACTCTCTTGCGACAGGTGATGAGCCGTTCTTCGGCTCGCACAAGCTGCGAGGCCCTGACCTCCAAGCACATGTATATTTGCCACGGTGAAATTTGGAGTTTGGATGTGTGTGTGTATATATATATATATATATATATATATATAGATATTATAAATATATTTTTGACATTTGGCAATGAAGGCAAATATGATATGAAAAGAAAAATGAATGCTTGAGTCGGGATTCGAACTCGAGTCTCTAAAGTCTGTACCTTTAGCGCTCTAACCAACTGAGCTACTCAAGAATTCCAATACAAGCATACAATTTTCTTATACATGTAGTATTCTCAATTCACACAAGAGGTAGCTGAAATTGTTCCAACTGCCATCTCGCGGCTAACGTAACAGTTAAGCATGGCCGATGGAACAATTTCAGCTACCTCTTGTGTGAATTGAGAATACTACATGTATAAGAAAATGGTATGCTTGTATTGGAATTCTTGAGTAGCTCAGTTGGTTAGAGCGCTAAAGGTACAGACTTTAGAGACTCGAGTTCGAATCCCGACTGAAGCATTCATTTTTCTTTTCATATCATATTTGCCTTCATTGCCAAATGTCAAAAATATATTTATAATATCTATATATAAAAGCGTTACTGCTATAAAGTAAATATTCTCTTTAAAAAATTTGCTTAACTGTTACGTTAGCCGCGAGATGGCAGTTGGAACAATTTCAGCTACCTCTTGTGTGAATTGAGAATACTACATGTATAAGAAAATTGTATGCTTGTATTGGAATTCTTGAGTAGCTCAGTTGGTTAGAGCGCTAAAGGTACAGACTTTAGAGACTCGAGTTCGAATCCCGACTCAAGCATTCATTTTTCTTTTCATATCATATTTGCCTTCATTGCCAAATGTCAAAAATATATTTATAATATCTATATATAAAAGCGTTACTGCTATAAAGTAAATATTCTCTTTAAAAAATTTGCTTAACTGTTACGTTAGCCGCGAGATGGCAGTTGGAACAATTTCAGCTACCTCTTGTGTGAATTGAGAATACTACATGTATAAGAAAATTGTATGCTTGTATTGGAATTCTTGAGTAGCTCAGTTGGTTAGAGCGCTAAAGGTACAGACTTTAGAGACTCGAGTTCGAATCCCGACTCAAGCATTCATTTTTCTTTTCATATCATATTTGCCTTCATTGCCAAATGTCAAAAATATATTTATAATATCTATATATAAAAGCGTTACTGCTATAAAGTAAATATTCTCTTTAAAAAAATTTGCTTAACTGTTACGTTAGCCGCGAGATGGCAGTTGGAACAATTTCAGCTACCTCTTGTGTGAATTGAGAATATTACATGTATAAGAAAATTGTATGCTTGTATTGGAATTCTTGAGTAGCTCAGTTGGTTAGAGCGCTAAAGGTACAGACTTTAGAGACTCGAGTTCGAATCCCGACTGAAGCATTCATTTTTCTTTTCATATCATATTTGCCTTCATTGCCAAATGTCAAAAATATATTTATAATATCTATATATAAAAGCGTTACTGCTATAAAGTAAATATTCTCTTTAAAAAATTTGCTTAACTGTTACGTTAGCCGCGAGATGGCAGTTGGAACAATTTCAGCTACCTCTTGTGTGAATTGAGAATACTACATGTATAAGAAAATTGTATGCTTGTATTGGAATTCTTGAGTAGCTCAGTTGGTTAGAGCGCTAAAGGTACAGACTTTAGAGACTCGAGTTCGAATCCCGACTCAAGCATTCATTTTTCTTTTCATATCATATATACGTTATAATTAAATGTTTAACATTGAGCAATGCAAGCTTAATATGGTATGATAAGAAAAATAAATGCCTGGACGGGATTCGAACCCGGATCTCTGAGTCTGTACCTCAGTGTGATATCAATTACACCACCAGGCGAATCCAATTCAAGCATTCATTTTTCTTATATATGTATTATATTCTCCATTATTACTAGATGTCGCGAGAACTCGGTCTTCACTGCCATCTAGTAGCTGACTACAACAAGTAAGCAAATTAAAGAGAACATTTTTACTTTATAGCAGTGACGTTTTATAGATGTTATAATTAAATGTTTAACATTGAGCAATGCAAGCTTAATATGGTATGATAAGAAAAATAAATGCCTGGACGGGATTCGAACTCGGATCTCTGAGTCTGTACCTCAGTGTGATATCCATTACACCACCAGGCGAATCCAATTCAAGCATTCATTTTTCTTATATATGTATTATATTCTCCATTATTACTAGATGTCGCGAGAACTCGGTCTTCACTGCCATCTAGTAGCTGACTATAACAAGTAAGCAAATTAAAGAGAACATTTTTATCTTATAGCAGTGACGCTTTATAGATGTTATAATTAAATGTTTAACATTGAGCAATGCAAGCTTAATATGGTATGATAGGGCATTTATTTTTCTTATCATACCATATATATATATATATATATATAATTTAATGCACATATCCAAGACAGGAGGTGAATATGTAATTTTGGTGAGCAAATCCACAATTTTACATCCGATCGGTTTTATTTTTAAATTTAATTTCGCGAATGTGTTTCCCGCAATTAAGTTTCGTCCATGTTCAAGTTTTATGGTTATTGCTTTAGTGTTTAACGGAAGTGGGTGGACACCAATCCAGCGTATGGCTGTGGCGCGAGCTGCTTTTGGAGTCGGTTGTTCGGCGGGAAGGCCCTTTTTCAGAAGTATGCCTATTTATGTAGTGCGTATTGATTTTTCTGGATACAGGCAAGATGATGTTAAAATGCTTCTCCGTGTTTGATCTTCTGAGGTTGTGTGTTTATGAGGCTGGTGGAAGGATTTATAGAAGACATACGATTTTCCCTCATTGATTGTTCTCTAGAGAAATTTACAATTTAAAAAATGGGTATGTAAATTAGTTTATTTAGTGGCGACAAAGGGACCATTCCGGCATTTGCCTTAGAATAAGGAAACCATCAAAACCTCTCAGTGAGGGTTGAAGTTAATAATAAAGTTTATATTTAAATTATAAATAGAATATCCATCCACCCATAGTAATTCTGCCCGAAGGCAGGTCCTTCACTGCAATCATAGCATTTTCATGCTATGCTTGCAGCTTTACTGGGGAATTGTGTAGGTGTGGTAGCTTCCCGTTGCTTTCCACACCGGTGAAAGATGATGGTGATGATGATGATGATGATGATGATAATCATAAGGATGATGATAATGGCCATATGATTTCGGAGACCGTTTGGAACTTAAAGTTTTCCTGACATTTTTCTTACAGGTGAGGAAAAACCCCGATAAAACCTCACCCAGAAAACTGCCCCGACCGGGGATCGAACCCGGGCCCGCTGCGTGACAAGGCAGCACGCTACCTCGAGACCACAGAAATATAATATAGGAATAAGAATTATATGTATCAATCAATTGATTAATTCATTTGTTTTACGCAGTTAGCCCAGGTTCGACGCGGTCCGGACACGTTCCCTGGATGATTTGTTTCGTGTTCTTTTTCCTCATCCTAAAACACATTTCAAGAAACTTTAAAGCCCAAATGTCCCCTGAACGTCATCTGGCCATCACAAGCATCCATATTACATTGGTCTCGTTTAATATGAATCTACGGCCGAATGGTGAGTCTTCTCTTGTGTGTTCATGTTGTCTCGAAGGTGATCTGGTATTAAGCTGATGATGGTCCTCTATCTCTTTCTGTGATCAAAAAGGTAACTACGTGATACAAAATTTGAAATGCTCTCCCGAGAGGTCGTGTCCCCGTAAAGCCCGTTTGGTGTGGGGTAAGTAAAAGTGCCCTCAAATGGAAAATTGAAGTAAGGTTAGAAGATAAAGAGAGAGAAATGATTAATCAACTATTAATTAAATAAAAATAAAACGTAGTATTATTTGATTTTCATATTTATTATATAATTCAGTGACAGCTGTTTCGGTACACTGCACCTTCTTCAGACATGTTAACAAATTATGAATTGTGTTCCAACTGATCTAAGCAGAACACAATTCATAATTTGTTAACATGTCTGAAGAAGGTACAGTGTACCGAAACAGCTGTCACTGAATTATATAATAAATATGAAAATCAAATAATACTACGTTTTATTTTTATTTAATTAATAAATATGGATTTTCATCAAGTAAACACCAACTCAATTGATTGATTAATTAACTAATTGTGGTAGATAAGGGGGCTACTAGAATATAATTTTATCTTGTGCTAAGGAAAACCACCAAAACTCTTTACACAGTAGCTTGAATTTGATTAATTATTATTGAAACATTTGCCAAAATCAAGTTCGACCTGTGTTTAGTCGCGTATTATACTGACTATTTAACTCATGCCCCAAATGGGAGTCAATGACCAATCACGTTTCAATGATTTCTGTTTTACAACCAATCAGAATCGTGTTTCACCAAAATATTTATCAGTGTTATGATTACCATATTAAAGAAAGCTCCTCCTTACAATATTGCGTTCCTTTGGCAATAAATAGTATGATCTGGTTGCAGTGATAAACAAATGAAGCAGTAGAAGCGTACCTATCGTTTCTCATTTGTTTTCAAACATCGCCGTTTACATTAAATATATAAATATTTTAAAATAACTATAGTTAAATAATGATTTGTGAGTAAACAGCTTAATTTTATTCGTTAAATAGTCCTAACAAATGCCACTCTTGATTTCCAAATTATCTAGATAAATTCACTCCTCACTTCGTGAGTCGTGAATTTATCGATAATTTGGAAATCACTCGTGGCATTACTTATGAATAGTAAACAGAATAACCAATTTTGAGGTAGGTGTGAATTAAGGAATTATTATGATCCAACTCTCGTATTCTGTCCTGCGCCGTAGCCAAGTGGTTAAAGCAAGGTGCCTTGTCGCACAGCATGTGAGAAAATTGGGTAGCTGCAATAAGTCACGGTCCAGGTTTAAAAATTGAACTGTAACGGCTGGGAGAACCGGCATGCTGACCACATGTCACCCCTACAATGACTCTGTGATTAACACATGGGGAAGTGAGGTCAGCAGCCGGTTGGTAGGTCAAGGGTCTGTCGCTCCGTGGAATTAAAGTTAGTTAACGCTTAAATTGTGCATTATACCCGACTAATGTTATGTGGAAGATGTTTCGAGTCTCTGAATTGCATGCTTCACCTGTAATGCTGCCTAGTTCATGGATAAACTAATTTGCAGTGTTAGTCCCATAAGTTTAGCATTTGTCCTATCAGAGACCCTTTTTACACGCTTTATATTAGCTTGACCTGTATCTATGTATGTAACGGAATCTTTCAACGCGATTTTCACCCACTTAAAATCATTGGATCGACTTGAAACTTTGTATACTTGTAAAAGACCCGTGACAATACAATAATTGCATATTTTGTTTCTAAAATCATGGCCAGAATCATCAGAAAATCAAAAAAGTGTCTTTGTATCTATGTAACGGAATCTTTGAACACGATTTTCACCCACTTAGAAACATTGGATCGACTTGAAACTTTGTATACTTGTAAAGGACCCGTGACAATACAATAATTTAATATTTCTTTTCTAAAATCCAGGCCATAATCATCAGAAAATTAAAAAAAAATTAAAACTGGTATAATAGGTTGCGGACTTATCGACTTTCTAGTCAATCGTTGTAAGAGCTCAGTTGGTAGAGCGCTGAATTCCGGTGGTATATACTCAGTTATCCATAGGTCGCTGTTTCAAGTCCGGCTGGGAGACTTTTTTAGATGAGTATTACGTTTAGCTCATACTACAATAGTATCGAATTTAAAGATATTAACGTTTTTATTTTATTCTGTAAAATATTAAAACTAAAAAATAAATAATAGTTCTAAAAAACTAAAACAACACGCTTTATTAGAAAACCGAACTAAAAAAATGAAAAAATAATTTTAATTTCCATCACGCTTCTGATAAATAATTTTACCATCAAAAGCGTGGGGTGCTTTTTCTGATTTTTACATTTTCTTCTTAGAGACTTTACTTTTACCAATATCTGTTTATTATCAAATATATTAATTGATAAAGAGAACCCCACGCTTTTATGGTAAAATTATTTATCCTAAGCGTGTTGGAAATTAAAATTATTTTTCATATTTTTAGTTCGGTTTTCTATTAAAGCGTCTTGTTTTAGTTTTTTATTTATGTTTTTTATAGATGGTGGTCACCTGGACGACCCTGTGAGGGCCGGCGATAGATTTACACTGTATGTTTATTCTTTGTATTGGCCGTAGAGGGGGGGGAGTAGATTACCTCGTATCGTTGACAGTTTGAGTGTCATTGGATAAGGTTTTAATTTGTCCAGTTGCGAATTATCTAGGCACAACTCCTCTGCTTGGATGCTCTTTGGTTCTCGGGTGTTAAGGCGCTAGTTAGGAAGCATCTGAGATCCAGCGGCGGACTGTAAGAAAAATGTTGACATTGTATTTTATCATATCGTCCTTAATAATTGAAATACCCTATGACAACAGTTACACGATGCCATAACATGATCAGTTCTATCCAGTAGCTGAAAATACATTAGTTTCTCTGAGAGGAGAAGAGACAGTGAATCAATTCAACAAAACACAAAAGATTTTATTTCAATCAATTCGCAGGTTATCTCCTCACATATTTTTAATTGGTTTGAATCTGTGTGCTTTCAACCTTTTTTGTTGAATTGTAGCCTTGATACGTACTTTCCACCCAAAGCATGAAAAGTGGAATTGAACATTTCTACATCAAAGGTATAATCAAACATTTAATTCTTTTGAATTATTATTTGCCAGCGACGTTTCTCATATTTATTCCTTCGGTTTCGGATTTCGAATGAAGTGTCTAACTTTGAGAAGAAAGTGTTAATGGTTTCGGATTTCGAATGAAGTGTCTAACTTTGAGAAGAAAGTGTCAATGGTTTCGGATTGCGAATGAAGTGTCTAACTTTGAGAAGAAAGTGTTAATGGTTTCGGATTTCGAATGAAGTGTCTAACTTTGAGAAGAAAGTGTTAATGGTTTCGGATTGCGAATGAAGTGTCTAACTTTGAGAAGAAAGTGTTAATGGTTTCGGATTTCGAATGAAGTGTCTAACTTTGAGAAGAATGTGTTAATGGTTACGGATTTCGAATGAAGTGTCTAGCTTTGAGAAGAAAGTGTTAATGGTTTCGGATTTCGAATGAAGTGTCTAACATTGAGAAGAAAGTGTTTATGGTTTCGGATTTCGAATGAAGTCTCTAACTTTGAGAAGAAAGTGTTAATGGTTTCGGATTTCGAATGAAGTGTCTAACTTTGAGAAGAAAGTGTTAATGGTTTCGGATTGCGAATGAAGTGTCTAACTCTGAGAAGGAAGTGTTAATGGTTTCGGATTTCGAATGAAGTGTCTAACTTTGAGAAGAAAGTGTTAATGGTTTAGGATTTCGAATGAAGTGTCTAACTTTGAGAAGAAAGTGTTAATGGTTTCGGATTGCGAATGAAGTGTCTAACTTTGAGAAGAAAGTGTTAATGGTTTCGGATTTCGAATGAAGTGTCTAACTTTGAGAAGAAAGTGTTAATGGTTGGCTTCGGATTGCGAATGAAGTGTCTAACTTTGAGAAGAAAGTGTTAATGGTTTCGGATTTCGAATGAAGTGTCTAACTTTGAGAAGAAAGTGTTAATGGTTTCGGATTGCGAATGAAGTGTCTAACTTTGAGAAGAAAGTGTTAATGGTTTCGGATTTCGAATGAAGTGTCTAACTTTGAGAAGAAAGTGTTAATGGTTTCGGATTGCGAATGAAGTGTCTAACTTTGAGAAGAAAGTGTCAATGGTTTCGGATTGCGAATGAAGTGTCTAACTTTGAGAAGAAAGTGTTAATGGTTTCGGATTTCGAATGAAGTGTCTAACTTTGAGAAGAAAGTGTTAATGGTTTCGGATTGCGAATGAAGTGTCTAACTTTGAGAAGAAAGTGTTAATGGTTTCGGATTTCGAATGAAGTGTCTAACTTTGAGAAGAAAGTGTTAATGGTTTCGGATTGCGAATGAAGTGTCTAACTTTGAGAAGAAAGTGTTAATGGTTTCGGATTGCGAATGAAGTGTCTAACTTTGAGAAGAAAGTGTGAATGGTTTCGGATTGCGAATGAAGTGTCTAACTATGAGAATAAAGTGTTAATGCTTTCGGATTTCGAATGCAATGTCTAACTTTGATAAGAAAGTGGTAATGTACCTCACATTTTCATCGATTATAATCAAATGTGAAGAAATGTTAAACGTTATTATTTTGTTTTATTCCAATCACGAGACACAAAAAAAAAACATGATTTAATTTTAGTTATAGTATTAAAACATTTGAAATGTATAACAAAATTACATATTCCCTATATATCGTATTGAACATAGAAAATTACCCTTTACTCTTTAAAAATCCGAATAACTAAGCTAGGGCCAAATTATGTAACGTATTTGAAATAAAAAAATGTTATCAGGAAAATTGTATGTACCCTGCTAATATTTCAAAATATAGAATTTTATTAAGGTTATTATTATTATTATTATTATTATTATTATTATTATTATTATTTTTATTATTATTATTATTATTATTATTATTTTTATTATTATTATTATTTTTATTATTATTATTATTTTTATTCTTATTATTATTTTTATTATTATTATTATTTTTATTATTATTATTATTATTTTTATTATTATTATTTTTATTATTATTATTTTTATTATTATTATTTTTATTATTATTATTTTTATTATTATTATTTTTATTATTATTATTTTTATTATTATTTTTTTATTATTCTTATTTTTATTATTATTATTTTTATTATTATTATTTTTATTATTATTATTTTTATTATTATTATTTTTATTATTCATTATTTTTATTATTATTATTTTTATTATTATTATTATTATTATTATTATTATTATTATTATTATCATATGTCAGTTTTAAATATGACTATTCTTCTGCGATGGATGTAATATATAAAATATGCCATACTGTAAAACAAAATATGGTATTCTAGTTGAAGGCTACTTTCACGATCAATTCATTAAAAGAACATTTTTTAAATGAAATTTAATTTTGTAAATTTTAGCTTTCTTATTAAATAAATTACAAACAAATCTTTACTCATTTACTATTAATATTATTTCGGTATAAAAAACGAATGGATTATACTCACTTACTTACTTACTCACTGGCACTATCGAACCCGTAGGTTTATGGCGGCGCGGACATAAGCTCTCCATACATCCCTATCCTGAACTAATGCTTTCCAATCATTCCCTGCATAATCTACTACCCTCAGATCATAGTTAATGTTGTTCTCCCACCTCATTCTTGGTCTACCAACTGGGCGTTTTCCTTCTGGCTTTCCTACAAGACGTTTCCATGCACGTCTTTCATTCCCCATACGCGCAACATGCCCTGCCCATCGCAGTCTACGAGACTTAACTGTTCTTATTATATCTGGCTTCCTATAAAGACCATGTAGTTCATTGTTATGTAATCTTCTCCATTCACCTGTCTGTTCATCTCTCTTTGGACCAAAAATTTTCCTAAGAACTTTATTCTCAAATACTCGTAAACTCCTTTCCTCCATTAAAGTAAGAGTCCATGTTTCGCACCCATATAATATAACTGGTAGAATAATAGTTTTATTTATTTTATTTTATTAAGGTTGATAATAATAATAATAATAATAATAATAATAATAATATTATCATTATATGTCAGTTTTAAATATGACTATTCTTCTGCGATGGATGTAATGTATAAAGCATGCCATACTCTAAAACAAAATATGGTATTCTAGTTGAAGGCTACTTTCACGATCAATATATTAAAAGAACATTTTTTAAATGAAATTTAATTTTGTAATTTTTTGCTTTCTTATTAAATAAATTACAAAAAAACTTTACTCATTTACTGTTAATATTATTATGGTATAAAAAACGAATGGTTTATTTCTTCACTTATTCCTAACACAGAGTTTTGAGGTCTTTTTAGTTACCAGTATAATTCTACACCTCATTGTTCCATTCAGCCATTTTTTGTGTAAGAAATATATTTATTTTTCCATATCTCCATCAGCGTTAATATTATGCTTTATTCGATCATTCGTCCATCACGTTAAAATTGTGTTTCTACTTAAAGGCTACGTTCATGATTAATACATTAAAAAGGAAAAATTAAAAAATGATTAAACTAAAATTTCACATTTTATTAAAATATTGCAAACAATTTTATGTACTTGGCTGTTAATAATGTTTTGGCATGAAGTTCTAACGCTTTATTTCTTCACTTATTCTTAACACACAGTTATGAGATATTTTTGTTACCAATATAATTGTACACCTATAGTTATATTCAGCCATTTATTTGTGTAAGAATTATCTTCTTTATTTAATATCCCAATCGGCATTAATATTTATTTTGATCACTCATCCACACATTTAAATAATATCAATTTCAAGTGTATTTAATAATTACTTAATAATTGATATTCATAATGTTAATATCCGCCTGCTTATACCCCAGGAGTATAAATATGTAGAGGAAATCAAATACAAACAATAATCTTCGCAGATGATCAAGTACTTCTAGCGGAGAATGAAGATGATTTGCAGAGATCAGTGTTTAAATTGCAGAACACCCTGGAAAAATACAACATGAAAATATCTGAAAATAAAACCAAATCCATGGCAATCAGTGGAAAGGGACTTTCGAGAGTAAAAATAATAATAAATAATAAACCGATAGAACAAGTAACACACTTTAATTATTTAGGTAATAATATATCACAGTTTCATAATCAAAAAGATGTGGAAACAAATTTAGAAAAATATAACAGATTAAATGGTATAATTAGGAGAAATTTTGGAAAACAAATGAGGAAAGAAATCCAATTGAGATTTCATAATGCCATAGCCAAACCTGCTCTACTATACGGAACTGAATACTGGACACTTCGAGCAAAAGATAAATCCCGCATTAAAAGTTCACAAATGAGATTCCTCCGATCACTAACTGGATAAGGGATAGAATGAAAAGTGATGAGATAAGGATGCAGTGGAATAGTAGGGAAATGGTTGAACATATACAAAATTATCATAAGTAATGCCACGAGTGATTTCCAAATTATCGATAAATTCACGACTCACGAAGTGAGGAGTGAATTTATCTAGAGAATTTGGAAATCAAGAGTGGCATTTGTTAGGACTATTTAACGAATAAAATTAAGCTGTTTACTCACAAATCATTATTTAACTATAGTTATTTTAAAATATTTATATATTTAATGTAAACGGCGATGTTTGAAAACAAATGAGAAACGATAGGTACGCTTCTACTGCTTCTTTTGTTTATCACTGCAACCAGATCATACTATTTATTGCCAAAGGAACGCAATATTGTAAGGAGGAGCTTTCTTTAATATGGTAATTATAACACTGATAAATATTTGGTGAAACACGACTCTGATTGGTTGTAAAACAGAAATCATTGAAACGTGATTGGCCATTGACTCCCATTTGGGGCATGAGTTAAATAGTCAGATTAAATGGTTCCAACACGTCCAGAGAATGTCAAATTCCCGTTTACCAAAGATGATTTACCACCTCAACCCTAAAGGCAAAAGAGACCTCGGAAGGCCCTTCAACTGATGGAAAGATCAGTTTTTGTAGTCGCAGAACGGGCATCATCAGCCAATACTGCATTCGGAAGAAGAAGAAGAATATTAATATATGAAATTATATATTTATTTATAGTAATGATAATTGTCATGCAACTTTTCCTAATTTTTATTACGTACAATTTATATTTTAATTCTGACAACCCAAATACCCGAGCAAAATGATAAGAATAGTGGGATTATAAGTTAAAAGAACAGTTTGTTATTTTCTAAATAACGTAATATATACCGGTACTGTATATTTTATATGGAGATCTCTGACAAGTCGTTTCCCTTTAAGCTCCGGAAGGCGTGGGAAATGCAAAAATACATACAAGGGGAAAGGTTCAAAAAAAAAGGAACAGAAATAAAAATAAAATATATAGAAGTTCAATTAAATCAATGTTTGAAATAATCAAACGCTTTTACATTTTATGCTCTCTGATCTAATTTAGCGTAAGGATTAAATGATTCATTAGTTATTTGATCTATGAGTTGTGACTCCACGACTCCAGTTATGTATAAACATGTGAAAAGTAGAATTTTGAAGGTTCGTTAAATTTTAACTTAAGTTTAGACCGATAAATCTAACTTAAGAAGTTTTCATATTCAGTATTAAAGCTAAAATATAATGTGTCAATAAAATGAATATAGTTATTAAAACATAAAAACCTAACACACAGATTTGATCTTTATCTTAGTTTAACCCCTCTCTTAATACATATTTTACACGTCCTAATGCCACCCGAGCCTTCTAGGGACTCAACCTGTTGGAGTAGTATGTTTAACTCCGAATCATACATATGCATTTGTAACCACACAGTAACAAACAAACTATCCCTGGATGAGTAAATCCTAGGGCCACATCCGAGACTACAAAAACATTTAAGGTAAAACACACCATTCACTCAGTCATGCATAAGAATCAAGCCGAATGTGATATGGAAGATTATTTAGTTATTTATTTAGCCTGGTGGAGTTAATGCCATGTGGCCTTCTCTTCCACTCACCAGGGCAAACATATATTACATCAGAATATAACAATCACAATGAACTCTAATATTAAATACTAAATAAAAATTTGATCAAAAAGATAATATCTATTATATTACGATCTATAATGCAACTAGTTAATGTTAGTTAAAATTAAGACTAAAACTAATAATAAAATGTATACAATCAAGACATATTAAATTGTCCCTGTCTAACGTATATATAAAACAAAGAAAAATAATGAGATATAGAAAACTAATTTTACGTTTGTACAATATTTAATATTATCGGCCGCGGTGGGCTAGTGGTTATGCTCCTTGCCTCTGGTACCGAGGGTCGCGGGTTCAAACCCGGCCGGGGTTGATGGATTTTTTAGGACGGAAAAATCCAAGGAGCAAGTCCTCCGGGAGGGACTTTACGCCGTGGGTCCCTAGTCTGAAGATTTTCAAGCTCGTAAAAAATCCTTAAGCCTGAATGAAAAGGCCTCTAAGCAAAATTTACCGAATTTTCCCGTCCTAGTACTACCTTGGTTTCCTAGATGTCAGTATGAGGCGGAACGCTGACCACGGACCACTCAAAAATGACATCTATACGAAAACAAGTGTAACTAAATTAGTACGGTTCAAATTCTTCCTTGTAGGGGGAGCGTGTCTAAATCTCTGTAAAGGGAAAACATGGGCTTACAAAAATACAATATTTAAGACAAAAGAAAATATTTGTTAATCTTAACATTATTTTCATAGATGATTAAATTGATTAATTGTCAAAAGAATACTATCAGTGAGGTGTATAAGTTAGTTTATTATTAAATAATTCTTTAATTTGTTTTTGAAGGATGTTATAGTTTGACAGTCCCTGACATAGGTCGGAAGGGAATTCCATGTTCTGGTAAGTGAGACCGTAAAATATAAAGAATAATGTACAGTGTGATGAGGAGGGATATAAAGGACAATGTGCTGATGGGATCGAGTGTCAAGATTATGTGGGTCGGATAGTCTGATGAAGCGGCGTGATAAATAATTAAGCGATGATGTGTGAAGTATTTTATAGAGAAGGGATAGGGAATGGACAGTTTTACGATCTCTTAGACGAAGCCACGATAATTGTTCCAGGGACGGTGTAACATGGTCAAATTTGCAAATACCACAAATAAAACATGCGGAAGAATTATGAACACGTTGAAGTCTTTGAGTGTAAATAATATTTAAGTCTGTAAAAAGAGTGTCACAATAATCAAAATGGGGCATTGCAAGTGTTTCTACTAATATTTTCCTAAGAGCGAATGACAGACAATTTCTTAGACGATTTAATGAATGTATTATTGAGAAGACTGTTTTGCATGTAAGGTTTATTTGTGTATTCCAATTTAAGTTGTTGTTAATAAATACTCCTAGACTTTTTACTGCCTCACTATAAGGGATTTGAACTCCATTTAGTGACACATGCGAGACTGTGTTTAATGATTTGTGATGACCAATGCTTATCTGGGACCATTTGTT
The DNA here is from genome assembly GCA_030220185.1 of Diploptera punctata. Classification (NCBI taxonomy): domain Eukaryota; kingdom Metazoa; phylum Arthropoda; class Insecta; order Blattodea; family Blaberidae; genus Diploptera; species Diploptera punctata. The sequence continues at coordinate 110,706 of JASPKZ010008137.1, forward strand.
TTAACTTACTCACTGGACTATCGAAGCCGTAGGTTCGTGGCCGCGCGGACATAAGCTCTACAAAGATCCCTATCCTGAGCTAATGCTTTCCAATCATTCCCTGTATAATCTGCTTCCCTCAAATCATAGTTCATGTTATTCTCCCACCTCATTCTTGGTCTACCAACTGGGCGTTTTCCCTCTGGCTTTCCTACAAGAAGCTTCCATGCAAGTCTTTCATTCCCCATATGTGCAACATGTCCAGCCCATCGCGGTCTATGAGACTTAACTGTTCTTATTATATCTGGCTAACTATAAAGATCATGTAGTTCATTGTTATGTAGTCTTCTCCATTCACCTGTCTGTTCATCTCTCTTTGGTCTTTAAAGGTGAGGAAAAAATATTAAAAACTGTGGCAAGTCATTCACTCAGCCTCTTATTTCAGATAAATAAGTACTTTCATCAAAAGTGAATAATTTATGAACCCGTAATTATTATCAGAATTAGGGCATATTTATATTCAAATGAATTGTAATGAAAATAGGAATGCAATAGTAACAAAATTAAAATGATATAACCTACCACAAAATAATTTAATAAGCAATAAATAAAACAGTAGTACCAAGCAATTAGCGCCAGTCTTAGACCTGGACCCTTGCTATTGTAGCGAACGAAATTAGTAAACATCATACAATGGATCCGTAAGTCCTTATACAATGGGGAAAAAGTCTGCAGTTTCTTTTGTTAAGAGGATTTACAAGACTGCACTATTATCGAATTGCTATAACAATGCTAAGCCCAAAAACTCTCTTCTACAAAAGGCTGGGAAGTCACAAACTAGCAATTGGATTTCCCTAGGTAACTTGTGGAAAGAGTTATCCCCAAACAAATTTTAACGAGTACATGTCGTTAACAGCGGGTGCCTTCTTTGGCGGCATAAGGTAGATGCCGACAGTAGATAGCCGCGCTCTTAAAGAAAATTCCATTTGGTCAACCCTGGAAAATTATATATTATGAGGCAACTAATTTAAAGTGGGGAACGAGGCCACAAACTTCTAAGTTTAACACCTACGACAACGCCCTTAAGGTAAAATTTACCAATCAAAATTAGTATAACATATAAACTGTTTGTGAGACGATAAGACTTTTGGTGGAAGGGATTAATGCCGGCCCACTCGGAATTAATAAATATATTTTATTTAGCGAAAACTAGTTAGTTCAGCAGTTAGTTAGTTAGTGGACAGTTCAGTTCGGTTAGTACAGTTCGTCAGCTGGGTGGTCAGTAGCGACTAGCGGTGGTGCCAGTGTAGGGCACATCGCTGTCGATAAACGAAATAAATTAAGTCACACCGCTTTTGTATAAGTTTCAGCGCGTCGTTGAGTGATATAAACATTATTAGTTCTGATTCACCAAGAGCCTTCTCGTCAAATCGTCGTCTAATACGACAAATGTAAACAACAAGTGACAATAAAAGTGGAACATCAATTACAAGACATCACACTGGGCCTACTGTTTTTCCCCAAGTGAACATCCTTTCCTCACGGATTCCCGAGATTTAAGTCCATTGTTTTACCGAAACCTGAACCCAACTAGTCCGGAGCACAATTGTCCTTGTACCATAATCCTGGACACCCAATTAAGACCTGAACACGACTACAGTCCTTTTTGTTCAAAACTCACCCATAAACTTTTCCCGATAGATATTGAACACGGGCCGCTGCGTACGATGCAACGAGTTTACCGCGACACGATTAGCGGTGGACTATCACACTAATTTATAAATAAAATTTATGGAAGAAAATTGTTATATATTTATTTCATAACAAACAATCTGTAAAGATGTTTTCTTCGTTTATTTTCATAAGCAAATTAAACTCAGTCAGAATTCAATATTTGCTACAAACAGATAACTTATTTTTACTTTAACTTTTATCGTACGTACTATATATTTGTGAATGTAGTCCAGCCCCGAGTCTTTTATCTCTATCCATGCAGCTTTTGTCTATACAAAATCGCCATCTTTATAATTCGCCTCCAAGCAGTAGTGAAGTTTCGAAGTATCAAATAACACAGATTTTTATTTTACTATACTTTACTTTTCAAAAACTTTTGTGTTTAAGAGGAGATGCTATTTCCGATATTCTGAACGTAATCCTATCTCATTTCCTCTGTTTTGCTGTCAATCTGCAGGACTTTGTAAAATTCCCAATGTAAGCTATACATTTTAATTTGTTACAGGATTTGTTTTCTAATTATTATTTCTACGTGTCTTTTGTCTATTTGCATTAATGTTTACTTTCCTTTAAACTCGTATATTTTGCGCGTTGAGACTTCACACAAAGAAAAGACAATTACAAAACCCTAACATTAATTCACGTTAGAGAAACATCCTTACATATAAAGTCGGATTTGCTGTCACAAACACCGAACATGAGACCAGGAGACCTGTCAAATGTTCATTCTCAGATGTGGTCTTACATTTAAAATCTATATATCTATCTTCGGGTTTTTAGAGCTGCTGCCGTCTTCCCGTGCCAAACCTCCAAAGCCTACGGTCTTGGGCATCTTCGATGCTTAGCCCTCTAGCTTGCATTACTGTCTTCATGTTTTCTTTCCATGTTAACCTTGGTCTTCCTCTTTTCTTCTTTCTGTCCGGATGCCATTCATATAATTGCTTCGGCCATCGCTCATCTTCCATTCTTAAGACATGTCCTAACCACTTTAATTCCTTCTCCTCAATTCTTTCAATTATGCTTTCTTCTGCTTCCATTATGTTTCTAATTTCCTTATTTGTGACACGTTCTAATTTAGACTTTCTGGCACTTCTTCGTAAATAATCCATTTCTAGAGCTATTAGTCTATTCTTATAGTACTTATTGATTGTCCATACCTCACTTCCGTACATTGCAACAGATTCCACCAATGTTTTACCAATATATTTTTTTGTGTCTTTCCAAATATGCTTATCCCACCATATGGAATTTAATGATGATATTATTTTGCTACTAAATTCAATTCTATGTTTTATTACATTTAAAATACTTAGGATAAATCATAATTCCATCCATATCTTAAACTCTCAATTTTGTTTCATTCACTCTTATTTGGCCTAATTTCTCAGTTACCATGATTCTCTTTATTTTCTTCTTTTTGTCTGTCAGCAGCTGTCAACGCGACCTCTGTACTTCTTCTTCTTCGACAAATTGTTCAATATAGAATGATTATTTGTTTACCCATGCGTGTGACATTCAATAAATAATGCAAATAATTTTAGTTCTCGATTGCCTTTGATTGAAAATACACGAAACTTTACAGAACGTATCTTCAATCCTCCCTTTATAACGCCACGAACTTTGGGTGGGGTTGTACAAGACCAGCTTTTTACTTACGCGACTTATGCCATTTTTGATGTAATTTAAAGTATTACGAAGTGTTGATGATACCATTTACCTTTGGGATTTAACCATCGTCAAAATATTGAAACCTATCATGAAATGAAGTAGTGGAAATATGATTTTACATTGTAACCATCAGACATGTTGAATGTTCCATAGAATAACAGATATGAAGAGGTCATTTATATTACGTATTAAATCAGATTTAAAATGCAAGGAAACTAAAAGCTGACCAAACCTAAATCATTGGATGGAAACTAAATCAATTACTCTAACGTAGGTGAATTCCAGGGAACGTCCTTTTTATTATTTTAAGCGGTTAAATATGTAAAAGACAAATTCGGACATAATTTTTTGAAGCCACTGATATGCTGTATCGGTGGTATATCTGTGGTCATCGGTGGTGTGTCTGTGGTCATCGGTGTTCATCGTTGTGATAATCGGTGGTTTATCGCTGGTTAGAAGTAAGAACTGTTGTAACCTTCGTGGTCATGACAGGAAATAGTCTCACTTTATTTTCATATTTACGAGAAAATAAAGAAATGATAATAACTTCCCCAGATTGAAATACGTTAAATATAGTATTTGATTAATATGTATGCCTATTATGTACTGTTAAAGTGCGTAAATAAAAAGGCACTGTTCCCACCCGGCCGAACTTTGTTTTCCGACAGATGGCTGTGATATATTTCAGTTTTAATTTGACAGCAGCTTGTGAAACACGTAGTAAGCAAAGAGCTGTGTTTGAAGATCAGGGACAGTCTTGTTTTACATTATTCTGCCGCTGACATTCTACTAATCCAACGACTGACAGTAGGTTACACCCATCCACTGCTTGAACCCCACAGACATTTCGTAAGCGTCTGTGATTGTATTAAATGGTTCCCTGCTCCGCAAAAAGAAATTCAATCACATCTCCCTGCTTTGAAAATATTTCACGAGCAGTCTTAATTTTAAAACTATAGTACATCACAGCCATACGTAGAAAAATAGTGAAACTTTGTAAAGAAAAAATTGAAGATACCTTCTGTAAAGTTTCGTTCATTTAAGGTAATCGAGAATTAAAATTATGTGCAATACTTATTGAATGGCCTATTATAATTTAACACGAAAATCTTTGGTTTTACGATAGTTGTAATCGTAATACGTCATGTATATGTGGTACAAGTTTCAAGATTATACCTCCCAGTTCTCTTTGTAAGTTGACACATGAATAATATGCAGCTTTCGCCTCGACAAATTTTCAGCTCAGGCTTATCATTACCTTATTATTTATCACACCGCTTCACTAAACTCGCTGATACACATAAATTAGATACCCGATCCCTTGAGCACAGTGTCCTTAATATCCCTCCTCATCACACTACCTATTATTCGAAATCTTTTACAGTTTCTCTTGCTAGAATATGGAATTCACTTCCACCCTATGTCAGAGACTGCCAAACTTTACCATCTTTCAGAAACAAATTGAAAATAAAATTACTAACAGAAACAACTCACTAATATTACTTTTAAGAATTAATAATGCGTTTTTGCATTATTTAATAAAAATAGACTTAGGATTTGTTAATATATTTACCTAATTCCTTGTATAAAAAGCGTAGATTAATTCAATGTAGTTTATTACTTTCTTTGAATTTTTTTCTTTTCTTTTTATGTATAGTAGATTCGAGCTGTTATTCCTTTTTTTATTCATTGTATCATTAATTTAATTATAATTGTATTTAGTTTCATTGTATTATTAGACATTATTTTCATTATTATTCAATATGACAGATAATTAATTGTTCACTGTCTATTATTGTAATTTTTTTGTATTCATAACATATGTTTGTCCTGTTTAATATGACTATTATTGTAATTTTTTTGTATTCATATGTAACATATGTTTGTCCGGTTTAATATGACTATTATTGTATTTTTTTTGTATTCATATGTAACATATGTTTGTTCTGGTGAGTGGAAGAGAAGGCCACATGGCCTTAACTCCACCAGGCTAATTAAATCTATTCTATTCTATTATACATTGTTACAGAAGACCTATAGAGAGTGTGTTCTTCCCTAACAGCACAGATCGAACATGATATAAATTTTTTAAACAAGGGAGACATTACATTTCAAAAGAAGGTGGACTCGGTCCTCTAGTTATTTCTCTTTCAAAAGAACCACTGCTGTCGTAATAGAGGATCGACGAATAACCTCCATATCGCTATCTGAAATATTGACAATTTCACTGCGTGTCCCCCTTCTACACCTTGATGACGGAAAAGTAGTTGGATGCTGCACCACAATAATGCAAAATCGCTTATCACAAATATTGTCACAATCATCATCATAGTACATTCACGAATTTAGGCCATTTGTTGACCTGTTTCGGCCTCAAGAGAAAAACCATCCAGAAGTCTTTTGAGTGGACATCCTGGTCTTCTTCTTCATGCAGGTTGATATCTTAACATTTGTTTGGGTATTCTGTGATCTTCCATTCGATGAACATGTTGCATCCATCTTGATTTATAATCAGAAATTTTGTTTTCTAAAGATTCCATGTCTAAGATGTCTTCATTGTTTAGTGATCTAGTAGTGTGTATCCTGCAGTCCTCCGAAGATATCTCATTTCAGCAGATCTAAGTCTCTGTATATCCTTCTGTTTCAACGTCCATACTTCGCTACCATACAAAAGAGTTGGAAGAGCCAGTGTTTTATATACTTTCAGTCTTGAATGCTTTTGGACTAACTGTGGCTTGAAGATAGAATTTATTAACCCTAAAATTCTTAAAAATTTAGATATTTTTGCATTTATATCCTTTTCTTCTTCATATGAGATATTGCATCCTAGATATGTAAAATTATTCACCTGCTCCAAAATTTTATTGTCCAGTACAATTTTACTTCTGACAGGATCTACACCTTGAAATGCCATAATTTTTGTTTTTTCTGTAGATATCTTTAATCCATATTCTTCTGTAATTTTGTTAAGTTCATACAGACCTTTCTATAGATTATTTTCGGAATTTGCTATTGTTATTTGGTCATCTGCAAACAATAGGGTGTTTAATTTTCTATTTTCTGATATTCTTATTCCAAATTTATGTTTTGTTCCAGCAACATATTACTTCATTGATATAAATCGCAAAGAGTGTTGGGGATAGGGGGCAGCCTTGTCTCACACCACGATTTACACAAATATTGTTGCTGATATTTTGTAAAAATGAAAGTGAATTGAGACCCTCAACCTCCCTATGTTCCGGATGTAGCCACATGTGATTTTTGTTTATATTTTCTAACCTGAAAAAAAACGCTTTACCGTTTTCCGTATTCAGAAATAGTAGTGAAAGCTGAGGAGTTGTTTTTGAAAGAAAAGTCAAATAATGGTTTCCAGCATGTGTATACAGACTAATACAAACGCTGCGACAAGTGCGTTGCATCCAAAGGAGACTACATCGAGAAGGATAATAAGAATTCTGACTATCAGAATGGTATATTACCAAAATAAATAATAATCATTCTCTATTGAAAAAACCTAACATTACTTTTTCTCCATCTTATTATTTTTTTTCCTTTGCAGATAAATGACTTGTCAATGTAACCAATCTTTTTTCTTCTCTGAGAACCTGTTTTATTACATGGGAGTTATAACTTCCGACAATTTCTATAGTATCATGCAAAGAAGTTTGCATGTTCTTTCTCTTACTTCCCGCTGCCCAATTTTTAGTTGTAGAACTTGGTTTAAAAGGAAATTATTATGGCGGATTATAAGGCCAAAAAATGATTTTTATATTTTTAGTTTCCCTCCATGGTATCTTTACCTTGTCGTGGTGGAGTGGCTTGCGTGCTTAAATGATCCTGAGAGCTATGCCGGCGGTAGCATTGCTGCCGATAGGGTAACCCATGCCGGACTGGTCAAAGGTGATAAGCCAGACGAAAAAAGTACCTTGGGCGAAAGAGTGACGATCTTTCACCGTAAAAATAAAACCGTCAAGAAATGCGGACATGGATTCATCTGGGGTAAAATTTTCCGGAGGTCAAATAGTCCCCCATTCGGTTCTCCGGGCGGGGACTACTTCAGGGAACCCATGCCAAAGGAGGGAAAACACCCAGTTGGTAGACCAAGAATGAGGTGGGAGAACAACATTAACTATGATTTGAGGGAAGTAGATTATACAGGGAATGATTGGAAAGCATTAGCTCAGGATAGGGATGTATGGAGAGCTTATGTCCGCGCGGCTATGAACCTACGAGTTCGATAGTGCCAGTGAGTAAGTAAGTAAGTATATTTTTAGTTTAATACATAATCTATTATAATATTCCATTTAATTAAATACTTGCTTGTTTTTCTTGTCTGTCAAACTTTTCTTAATCGTCTCTATAAACAAATGCAGTATACGTTGCATCCAATGCCCTATGTTACTTCATTCAGGACCCAACTTTCAGAAGCATATAAAAACACACTACAGATGTAGTGTTTTCAAAATGGTTTCTTCTTCTCTATAGGCCTACCATTTTATTCTGCCAAAGGAATAATTCCTTATAAAAATCTTATACAAATTACATTTTCCACATTTATCTTTATACTTTTAAATGATTATTATTTACGACAAAAATTAATGTCTTGTACAGTATATTTTATCTAATGTATTCTTTCCATAACATTGCCAAAGCTCCCGTAATATATTATACAGATTTTGTAGATTTTCCAGGCTTCAGTCTCTAAAAGCCACTTCTACTTCATTTATTTTCACTTGTCTGATCCATTATCCATGTTTTCATTTATAATTAGTTTTAGTGTTTGGTTAAATTTTAATGTACCAATGTTGCTGTAATGTTTTGCCTGATATTCTAGCTTTCAGTTTTTTGCCACATGTTTCTAACAACCTTCTTTCTTTTGTTTCTTCGCATTTTTGTATTATCATATTTACCTTTTTATAATTTTCATATCTATTCCTTTGCGTTTAATATTCAATAATAATAATAATAATAATAATAATAATAATAATAATAATAATAATAATAATAATAATAATAATAATACTTTATTTATTCTGGCAGAGTTAAGGCCATAAGGCCCTCCACTTTTCAGCGGTTGCCCTTTTACCAGCCGGCTGCTGGCCCTTCACATCCACATGTGTCAATCACAGAGGTAAAATATAGATATACACTATACTAATTATAAACAGTTAAATATACAATAAATGTAGCAAAGTAAATTTCAAGTACAAACAACATTGTATAGGGTAGTAACAATAATGATACGATAATAATAATAATAATAATAATAATAATAATAATAATAATAATAATAATATAAATATGACAAATTATAATGGTCCAGAGTCGCCAGATGCAGGAAAAGATGGAGAACGATGGAGAGCCAACTGTGTATTAACTAATCACAGAACAGACAGTGTATACAAACCAAGTGCTACATCCAAGTCAACTTCTCACCACGGAGTAGCTCACCGGGTGACACTCTCAAATAGAGCTTAACCCCTGTACAGGGAGGCCTTTGCCCTAAAGGGACATATCAGGCTTTATTTATTTATTTATATTATTATATACCAGAAACACCAATTAATATAATATACCTTACACTGGGTAATAATGAAGTCAAGGTTAGAGCAAATATAAATTTAGATTTCTTTTAAAAGATGCCAATATCCGGCAGTCCCTTATTTCTTGTGGTAGGGAATTCCAGTTGCGAGAAGTGAAGATTGTATATGACATGGAGTGATGTGATGTCCTATGTTGCGGTATATTAAGCAAGAGACTATGTTTCAATATGTATATCGATATTAGGGAAATAAAAATCGAATGTATAAGTTGAATTCAAGTAGCTATTAATATAGACAATTAATTGAAGGACATCCTTATTGAAAGTAATGTATTATTCTTCTTCTTCTTCCTCTACTCATGAAAGATGGCAGCCTGTTGCGTGTTCATTCACTACAGGTCCGGGGTATGGTGATCTCCTTTCATCATAGTTGTGGTCGTCCTAAAGGCTTTTTCTGCCGAGGTGTCCAGTCACGTACTTTCTTCACAAATCTACTGTTCTCCATTCTATCTACGTGATCGTTCCAGTTTAGTCTTCTATTATTTATCCACAGGTTTATAGGTTCAATTTCACATTCTTCCCTAATAATACAGCTGCGAATCTTCTCTCTCAGCGGTTTTCCTACGATTTTCTTTAAAACTGAAAGTAACGTGAAGATTACTAATTTACATTCTATCCGACGAATGACGTTAACACTCAGCCTCTGATTAAACTACATTCATCCTCTAACAGTATTCTTCAGACAGAAGACACTCGATTATTCACTTGTTTTTCTGCTTCTGCTGCTGAGGAAATTAATACAGTGTTATAAATTGTTACAATCAGTACTATATACAGGGTTATTCAAAATTGACTTTACAACTTTACAAGCTTATAGAAATGTATTTAGAAGACCTACAGAATTGGTTTTAATGTCATCAAGTTTTCACCGACATAGTTTTATAGTACCTAGTTCTCTCACCGCGTGCGTTAACGTAGTTCATATCAAAATGGCTGCTTTCACAGGTGCCGAGCGGCTCGTTGTGTGTTTTTGTTCGAAGAAACTAAATCTGCGACTATTGTTCAGCATAGATTTCGTACCCAGTATGGTAAGGATCCTCCTAGCAGGCCAACAATTTATTCTTGGCACCAAACATTTGTTAGGACTGGCTGTTCTGTTAGTCATTCCAAGCATACTGGCTGAAGCTGTGGTTGAACAAGTGAGGGATAACTTTGCTCGGAGCCCTAGGATACGACAAACCAATTCTGTAGGTCTTCTAAATAAATTTCTATAAGCTTGTAAAATTGTAAAGTCAATTTGAATCACGGTGTATAGTCTAGCTGACACTTTGAGAGGTGAGAGAAGTGTAAAGTCAATTTGAATCACGGTGTATCGTCTAGCTGACACTTTGAGAGGTGAGAGAAGTGTAAAGTAAATTTGAATCACGGTGTATCGTCTAGCTGACACTTTGAGAGGTGAGAGAAGTGTAAAGTCAATTTGAATCACGGTGTATCGTCTAGCTGACACTTTGAGAGGTGAGAGAAGTGTAAAGTCAATTTGAATCACGGTGTATCGTCTAGCTGACACTTTGAGAGGTGAGAGAAGTGTAAAGTCAATTTGAATCACGGTGTATCGTCTAGCTGACACTTTGAGAGGTGAGAGAAGTGTAAAGTCAATTTGAATCACGGTGTATAGTCTAGCTGACACTTTGAGAGGTGAGAGAAGTGTAAAAGTCAATTTGAATCACGGTGTATCGTCTAGCTGACACTTTGAGAGGTGAGAGAAGTGTAAAGTCAATTTGAATCACGGTGTATCGTCTAGCTGACACTTTGAGAGGTGAGAGAAGTGTAAAGTCAATTTGAATCACTGTGTATCGTCTAGCTGACACTTTGAGAGGTGAGAGAAGTGGTATCTCTATTCCATATGCTCCACTCGGAACTTCACAAGTTGCTTCTGTTCGGGGATAATATCTATCATTGCTATTATTTTATTTAACGGTCTCTTTAACAGCCAAGGTCGTTATGCTCGCAATTAAAATCTGCGTGTGAAAGAGCCGACCAATTGCTCAGAGACCAGTTATTTCTTAGATTTGACGTTCCTTGTCGTGACTTTAATCTTTGACATCAGACCTACGGCTTTAGATTCTTTCCGAAATAACCCATGCTTAAGATTTTTACTCTCTAAAAAATCCATAGACTCTGGCCGGGATTAAACCGCGAATCTTAAAACCAAATGCCAGCACGGTAACACACTACTCCGCCAGAAGCTGACTCTTTGCGAAAACCTAATTACCAAGACTAATTAACTCATGCCCCAAATGGGAGTCAATGACCAATCACGTTTCAATGATTTCTGTTTTACAACCAATCAGAGTCGTGTTTCACGAAATATTTATCAGTGTTATAATTACCATATTAAAGAAAGCTCCTCCTTTTTAATATTCTGAACAGGTCTGACCATTATTTTGCAGTGACAGAGCCTGTGAGAAATACGGCTACCAGATTGTATATATAGTGCATGAATGTCAACACATGCCGTATGTGGGAGTTAATATAAAAACATTTGTAGCAATTGATTATACCACCAAAAAAAGAAACCACTCTTTGCACTTTCTTAAATGTATTTTTTTCCAAGGTAACAATCCAGAAAAATATAATTGTCATATTTACATCATTCGACATCAGAAATGAATTAATATACAGTTTGATGTGTTTCATTTTTTCTCCACTAGAGAACATTCTTACAATATTGCGTTCCTTTGGCAATAAATAGTACGATCTGGTTGCAGTGATAAACAAAAGAAGCAGATGAAGCGTACCTATCGTTTCTCATTTGTTTTCAAACATCGCCGTTTACATTAAATATATAAATATTTTAAAATAACTATAGTTAAATAATGATTTGTGAGTAAACAGCTTAATTTTATTCGATAAATAATCCTAACAAATGCCACTCTTGATTTCCAAATTCTCTAGATAAATTCACTCCTCACTTCGTGAGTCGTGAATTTATCGATAATTTGGAAATCACTCGTGGCATTACTTATGACTAATTATATGAATTGATCCACGTTCGAATGGAGATGATTTTCTCGATCTTGAATATTTTATGGAGTGAATTGAAGTAAGACTTCTTTTTATAAGTAGGCCTTTCATTCTGCATTTAATTCATTTCATTCATAGTGTTCTGCTCAAGAGCAGGTCTTTCACTGCAAACTCAGCATTCTCCGCTCTTTCCTTGACTCAGATTTCCTTTTTGTATCTGCATACAAACCATTTATTTTAATATTGTCTATCATCTGATGTCTTTTTCTGCCTCTAACTTTCTTTCCGTTGACCATTCCTTCTAGAGCATCCTTCAGCAGGCAGTTTCTTCTTAGCCAGTGCCCAATCCAATTTCTTTTCCTCTTCTTTATGAGTTCCAGCATTGTTCTTCTTTCACCCACTCTGTCTAGCACATCTTCATTTCTTACTTTGTCTGTCCATTTTATACGTTCCATTCTTCTCCATATCCACATCTCAAAAGCTTCCAGTCGCTTTTCCTCATTCCGTCGTAATGTCCACGTCTCTGCACCATATAATGCTACACTCCACACAAAGCACTTCACTAGCCTCTTTCTTATTCCTCTTGCCATAGGTCCGCAGAAAATGCTTCTCTTCTTGTCGAAAGCTTCTTTTGCCATTGCTATCCTCTGCTTTACTTCTTGACTGCAGTTCATGTTACTACTGATAGTACAACCCAAGTATTTGAAGCTCTCCACTTGCTCAATGGCCTCATCTTTAATCTTCATGTTTATCTTCCTTTGTTTCTTTCCTATAATCATGGTCTTTGTCTTATTTATATTTATCTTCATCCCATAATCAGAGATTTATAATCCTCGCACTTATCGTTCAGCTCCATCAGCATGCTGCATTTAATAATTAATTAATTAATTCCTCAATTTTTGCTACTCTCTAAATAGAAAGAACCCTCTACTGATTTTAAAAAAAGTTTACGTTATATTTTTCCTGCATGCCTAAAGAATGAACATTCTTCTTACATCCAATTTTGATTAAATATTTACCCATATATATATCTCCATTTTATGTAGAATAAAAAAGTAAACATAGGACTTCCTATAAAAAAGCCATGGTTTCAAAATCTAGATGTCATAAAAAATAGGATTTTGTGTCCGTATCTATCAGTAGGTGGGAGAATAGAAAATGCAAAGCTGTTTTGATAGATGTACCAGTTATCAGTAGCGAAGGGAGAAAACTTGTCAGGCGCTTCAATCCGTTTAGCTTGTTAGATTTATGTGAACACATCGTCACCAGCGGCAACATGTATAATGACAAACACTTCAGACTTGCACAATTCCTGCTAAAAGAGTCGTTCACTACCTTAAAGGTAATATATCCTTTATTCCGAATACACAAATCGATTTTATACTTAGACGAAAAGAGTTCAAAATAAGAAATTCGAGATTTCAAATAAAATTCATAAGTATGCCACGAGTGATTTCCAAATTATCGATAAATTTATTATTATCGAATTTATGTAGAGAATTTGAAATCAAGAGTGGCATTTGTTAGGACTATTTAACGAATAAAATTAAGCTGTTTACTCACAAATCATTATTTAACTATAGTTATTTTAAAATATTTATATATTTAATGTAAACGGCGATGTTTGAAAACAAATGAGAAACGATAGGTACGCTTCATCTGCTTCTTTTGTTTATCACTGCAACCAGATCATACTATTTATTGCCAAAGGAACGCAATACTCGTATTGTAAGAATACTCTCTAGTGGAGAAAAAATGAAACACATCAAACTGTATATTAATTAATTTCTGATGTCATATGATGTAAATATGACAATTATATTTTTCTGGATTATAAGCTGGGAAGAAATACATTTAAGAAAGTGCAAAGAGTGGTTTCTTTTTTTGGTGGTATAATCAATTGCTACAAATGTTTTTATATTAACTCCCGCATGCGGCATGTGTTGACATTTATGCACTATATGTACAATCTGGTAGCCGTATTTCTCACAGGATCAGTCACTGCAAAATAATGGTCAGACCTGTTCAGAATATTAAAAAGGAAGAGCTTTCTTTAATATGGTAATTATAACACTGATAAATATTTGGTGAAACACGACTCTGATTGGTTGTAAAACAGAAATCATTGAAAAATGATTGGTCATTGACTCCCATTTGGGGCATGAGTTAAATAGTCTTCGTAATTTATTGAGAATGTGAATATAACGTCCCTAGGTATAACATTTTAATAGATATGCGCAAGAAAAAGGGGAACTGTAACTTCAGTTACAATCATCCACTTCATCTTGGCCTACGTACTGGGCGCATTCCATTTGGTTTTCTAACAAGAAGTTCCTATGTCTCTCTTTTATTCTCTTCCCATCCCACACGTCTTCCCATCCTGCTCATTGAGTCTTCGAGAATTGTATAAGGGAATTACGTTCTCAAATACTCGTAATCTCTTCTCCCCCTTAAACTAAGATGTGATATTTCACATTCATATAAAATGAATAATTTATTTTGAGTATTCTCTGACAGATGGTGGGATAACAATTGTCTCTGTAATTCATAATAGCATGTATTTACAGATGTATGATATACTATCACTAACAAACTTAACATCTCGGATAGCGGATAGGATCCTCCTTCTGACTAAAAACCCCGTTCCAAATGCAGGTCTTTCTGCACCCCCAAAGTATAATGCAAAGCTTCCTGATCCCTGACTACCTTCTCCTGGCCACCTAACTTCCTTTATCTAATTCCCGCGTTAATATCTCTAGTGCTCCGCTATTGTATAAATTCCTAACATTCCATGTTCCTAGAAACATGTCCCTGTGTTTGAGCCTTTGGCATGGGTTCCCTGAAGTAGTCCCCGCCCGGAGAACCGAATGGGGGACTATTTGACCTCCGGAAAATTTTACCCCAGTAGAACGCATGTCCGCATTTCTTGACGGTTGTATTTTTACGGTGAAAGATCGTCACTCTTTCGACCAAGGTGCTTATTTCGTCTGGCTTATCACCTTCGACCAGTCCGGCATGGGTAACCCTATCGGCAGCAATGCTACCGCCGGCATAGCTCTCAGGATCATTTAAGCACGCAAGCCACTCCACCACGACAAGGTAAAGATACCATAGGGATGTATGGAGAGCTTATGTCCGCGCGGCCATGAACCTACGGGTTCGATAGTGCCAGTGAGTAAGTAAGTATGTATTTACAGATGTCAGCGAACTTTTTATTTCTTTCTTCACTTAATCTCTGTTTGTAATTATTGTTCCTATGTATCTGAATTTAGTGGTATCTTCAGAATTTCATTCGTTTACTGTCCATTTACGTTATATACGCATTTCTATGTCTAACAATACAGGGTGTGGCATAAGTCGGTTAACCACTGTACATAATTGCAAGGGAAAAATCGGATTGGCTCAAACAGAGGTTTAGATACGAGACCTTCATAATATAATCACAAACACTAATAATAATAATAATAATAATAATAATAATAATAATAATAATAATAATAATAATAATAATAATAATAGCTTTATTTTACCTGCCAGAGTTAAGGCCTTAAGGCCTTGTCTACCACTCAACCAGGTTTAAAGAAATACAAAAGAAAAGTCTTAAATCTAAATTATATATATATATATATATATATGGTATGATAAGAAAAATAAATGCCTGGACGGGATTCGAACCCGGATCTCTGAGTCTGTACCTCAGCGTGATATCCATTACACTACCAGGCGAATCCAATTCAAACACTTATTTTTCTTATATATGTATTATACTCTCCATTATTACTAGATGTCGCGAGAACACTGTCTTCACTGCCATCTAGTAGCTGACTATATCAAGTAAGCAAATTAAAGAGAATATTTATTTTACTTTATAGCAGTGACGCTTTATCGATGTTATAATTAAATCTTTAACATTGAGCAATGCAAGCTTAATATGGTATATATATATATATATATATATATATATATATATATATATATATAAACGATTACAAGTTATGAATACAATACAATTAATATTTATAATGTATTTTGATTTACTCTAAATTTAACGAATTAAATATATAATATGTACAAGATATATAAAAAAACGAGGAAAAGATTAATGACATAGTATAAAATTAAATAAATAGAGAAAAAATAATTATTAGACAACGGTAACTGTATAAGCGTGACTTAAATGTGCCACTACTGCTTCAGGCAATTTGCTAATTAGGATATAATTTTGGTAGTTGTTTTTGTATAGATGTTGTAAACTACAGAAAATAATATATTTACATTTTCGGTTAACTGACTTATGATGCACCTTGTATTTTGTTAATTCCACCAGATTGTTTTTTTATGCCATTTCTGATATTATCTCTTGACAATTCTCGTAAATGTAGCCCATTTCTTAAGTTGAGGAGCCTGGAAGGCGGAGTTTCATTATCACTATGATAGCTGATGAATTATAATGAAGCACCCAGAGAGTCCTTAAACCTAAATTTAGTCTAAATCCAGATCTTTAAAAAACACCTGTGGTCTGATCGGAAATCTAACCCAGGATGCTATGAACTGTAATTAGAAGCTCTGGACACTAGCCCATGAATGTGTATTTAGTTTTATTGATATTAACTTCTAGATCGAGTTTCTTAATGTTAGTTATTACGATATGTATTTGGCTTTTAATATATGTCCAACGGAGCTGTGCCCCCATAAGATACTTACTCACTGGCACTATCGAACCCGTAGGTTCATGGCCGCGCGGACATAAGCTCTCCATACATCCCTATCCTGAGCTAATGCTTTCCAATCATTCCCTGTATAATCTACTTCCCTCAAATCATAGTTAATGTTGTTCTCCCTCCTCATTCTTGGTCTACCAACTGGGCGTTTTCCTTCTGGCTTTCTTACAAGAAGTTTCCATGTACGTCTTTTATTCCCCATACGTGCAACATGTCCTGCCCATCGCAGTCTATGAGACTTAACTGTTCGTATTATATCTGGGGCTTCCTATAAAGACCATGTAGTTCATTGTTATGTAGCCTTCTCCATTCACCTGTCTGTTCATCTCTCTTTGGTCCAAAAATTTTCCTAGGAACTTTATTCTCAATTACTCGTAATCTCCTTTCCTCCCTTAAAGTAAGAGTCCATGTTTCGCACCCATATGATATAACTGGTATAATAATAGTTTTATATATTTTCAGCTTAATGTTTTTCGAAAGGAGTTGGGACATCAAAAGTCTCTGCAATGCATAATAGCACGCATTTCCAGAATTGACCCTATGTTTAATTTCTTTGTGCATCTCATTCCTATTTGTGATTATTGTTCCTAGGTATTTGAATTCAGCCACTTCCTCAAAATTTCCCTCTTTTGTCATTAGCTGTCCATTTCCATTATATAATGAATTTCTACGTGTGACCATATATTTAGTTTTACTGATATTTACTTCCAGTCCTAATTTCTTAGTGTTACTCAACAGTTTGTGCGTGTTGGCCTTCAGTATCTCCTTGCTATCGGCCAGTAGTACTACATCATCAGCATAAACTAACAGCGTATTAATACCATTGAGTTGTAAGCCTCCCTCATTCTTTAATTCTTTAAAGATTTAATGGCATGCTCTAGTGCAAAATTAAATAGTAGAGGAGATAGTGCATCTCCTTGCTTCAACCCATTCTGGATTTCAAAAGTGTCTGAAAACTGTTTGCCTACACGCACCCTACTCTTTGAGCCATTTAGACACATTCGTATAAGTGCCCCCATAAGATATGCGAACTAAAGCCTATTTCCATTTGTGCCTCGTCAAATAATTTCCCTCCCTGCATTCCTGTCTCTCTCTTGCACTTGCACTCCAGTGTTGTCAACTCAACTCCAACCTTGCATTTTTCAATATTCAAGAGCCATAACTCTAGAGGAAGTTTGGAAAAATTCCTACCCGATAAGTTACCGAGGCTGCTATTTGACATAGTGGGAGCGGGGTATACACCTGTACTTCTCTAAGAACGATGTTAGCGCTATATTGGCACAGATCCGTTGGTCCGAGTATAGTGGCCTAACTTACTTACTTACTCACTGGCACTATCGAACCCGTAGGTTCATGGCCGCGCGGACATAAGCTTTCCATACATCCCTATCCTGAGCTAATGCTTTCCAATCATTCCCTGTGTAATCTACTTCCCTCAAATCATAGTTAATGTTATTCTCTCACCTCATTCTTTGTCTATCAACTGGGCGTTTTCTCTCTGGCTTTCCTATAAGAAGCTTCCATGCAAGTCTCCCATTACCCATACGCGCAACATGTCCTGCCCATCGCAGTCCCCGAGACTAACAGTTATTATATCTGGCTTCCTAGAAAGACCATGTAGTTCATTTTTATGTTGTTTTCTCCATTCACCTGTCTGTTCATCTATCTTTGGTCCAAAAATGTTCCTAAGTACTTTATTCTCAAATGCTTGTAATCTCCTTTCCTCTCTTAAAGTAAGAGTCCATGTTTCGCACCCATATGATATAACTGGTAGAATAATAGTTTTATATATTTTCAGTTTAACGTTTTTTGAAAAGAGACGCGTAATAATATTATATTGGCACTTTATTCAAACAACTTATTTATAATACAAAGACTTCTAGACATTCTTTATTCTGTAATGATTTCATAGTATGTTCCAGTACAAAATCTAATAGTACAGGAATTAGGGCATTTTCTTCTTTTAAACCCATTGTGGATTTCAAAAGTACTTGATAACTATTTGCTGATAGCGTTCTACTCTTTGTATCGTTTAGACACATTCGACTAAGAGTAACATATTAAGGTACGTACACACTTGCGCGCCGCGCGGCGCGCGCGCACCATGTTCGTCAGATTTGGACGGGGTTTTAAGGTGCGCGCGCGTCTCGCACCACGATCCACTCATTGTCGGTTTTTTCCACGAACACTTTTATAGTTCGCTGTTTACATTTGGACGGGTACCTGAGAGGTTCGTTGTTTTCGGTGCGCACCTATTATTTGAGTATGGAGTGGTCAGAGGAAAACATGTTAAAACTTATTGATATTTATAGAAGCAAGCAATAATTGTGGGATCCTCAACATAACGATCATTTAAAAAAATCATTGAAAGGAGATGCCTGTTTTTTTTCAATGTTATGTGTTTTTTTTTTCGTGTGTACTGTAATTGTATGAATAAATTAGAATTATTTAGAAAACATTATTTATTTAAGACGTTCATTTCATAATAGTATGTATGAAGTACCACAAAACAATACAATATATAAACACATTTATTACTAATTATTTATTTCTTCAAAGACTCCAAAGGGCAAGACTGCTCATTTTAAGGGGCAATATACAAAAAATAATGGCCATAAAACAATTAACAATAAAAACAAGAAAACAAATTCAGGCATAAGTTTAAGTAATACAAACTACTATAGCTGCACAATATATATATATATATATATATATATATACATATATATATACACATATATATATATACACATATATATATATACACATGTAAATACAATATTTAAACAGGATAATATTAATAATAATAAAATTAACAAAATTAACTAAGAAAGCAACGAGAAAAAATATTTTTTAATACAATTAGAAAAATGTTTAACATTCGTGAAATGTTGATATTCAATTAAGTTATTGTAATGGTTGATTAATGCATAACGAATCCCTTTTATACTTTTTTTTTAGAAACTAGTATCTTTGTGCAATAAAGTACAACCTCTAGTATAATAATCATGTGCATCTTTATTAAAAATTAAGGCCATGTTATGGTGAGATAGATTCTTAATAATTTTAAACATATATATACAAATCATATATTTTTTTAAATTCCTTTAATGCTATAATATCTGAAAAAGTATAAATAAAGTTATAAGATGTAATAAGTAATAAGCGTGACCAGACGTCCCGATTTTTAACAATTTGTCCCGCGTCCCGCGGCATTTTAAAAAAAAGTCCCTATTTTTGGGAAATAATGCAGGACAAGCGGAAGAACGGAAAGGGAATAGACATAGTTGGTTACACCTGCTCTGCAAAATGTCTACTGAAGGTTTGTGGGTTTCCTATGGATCGCAGGAGGTTCGTTGAAATTAATCATTTCGACGAACATAACACGCGCCGCGCATGCGCCGCGCGCGCGCCGTTCGTGTTCGCGGCGCGCTTATGTGTACGTACCTTTAGGAATTCCGAATTCCAGCAGAATATTGTACAAATTCTCCTTCTTCATTGAATCGTATTTCTTTTTGAAGTCTACATATATTTGATGTACAGTGCCCTATATTCCGATTTCATTTATAAAATCTATCTTATGTTAAAAATATATTATATTGTATATCTATTCCACGTTCGATGATACCTTATCACGTCGTAAATGTAAGCAGTGGGTCTGAATACTACAATATTTTTTATAATTTTATACGAATTGGAATACAATATAATACACCTTTAGCTACCAGTTTTAATTCCTATTTTATAGATCTTCTTCTTCTTCCTTCCAAGTATTAGGCCAAGGCCTGTTACGATCCTATAGAAAATTTTCCCTCCAGCGTTTCATAGGACGGCCCAGTAATCTTCGTCCTCTTGGTATATAATTATAAACAGCTTTGGGGATCCGATTTGAACTCATTCTTTCAAGATGGTGTTTCCAATTTAGTTGGTACTGTTTAATATATTCAAAAATTGGCGTAGTCTTCAATTCTTTTAAGATATCGTTGTTCCTTTTCCGATCCCATCTGGTGTAACCCGCTGTTCTGCGCATGAATCTCATTTCACAAGGCGTTATTCTGCTTTCATGTTGTTTTCTTAGTGTCCATGCTTCACTACCATAGGTCAACACTGGTCTAGCCAAAGTGTTATATAAACGTAATCTGGTGTTTTTTTGTACAAGGGATGGTTTCATAACTTGATTAATAATTCCTAAACTTTTATTATAACTAGTAATTTTTTCAGGGATATCCTTTTCATCCCAAGTCTTATTTTATAGATATGTACTATAATAATCGGTTCTTTCCATTAATTGTCCTCCAAATTATGCTAAACAATCGGTTTATTTTGTAATCATTTGATTTGTCGTTTACTTGATGAAAATCCATATTTATTTCCGATTGAGGGTCTTTCCACTTTTCAGCGGTTGCCCTTTTACCAGCCGGCTGCTGACCCTTCACATCCACATGTGTCAATCACAGAGGTAGATGATCAACAGCCAGTATAGGGGTGACATGCGGTTAGCATGTCGAGTCCCCCAGCCGTTATAGCTGGTTCCTCAACCCATATTTGTTTAATTAAATAAAAATAAAACACAAAGTTTTACATGATTTTCATATTTAATACAATATAAATTTGTAATAGCTATTTCGGTACTTTGTACCTTCTTCAAGACATGATTACAAATCAATGAATGTTTTATTCTTAAATTTTTCCCTCCTAATGTCAACTGTTCCGCTGGGATCCATTCCGAATCTGATGTTTTATATATCGTCAATTTTTCTATCGTTATTTCAATATAATACACCGTGTCCTATTCAAACCTCACACATTTTAATTGATCATAACCCACAAAGTATGCGGAATTATCAGATGAGGTTGGTATTAAAAGAAACAGAAACTCAAAGAATTTTCTTTTTCATTGTTGCAGTTAATTTATCTGTCACATGTTGGACAATAATTATATAAAACAAAATGGCGACTCCTCAGCAACTAGCACAAACTATTTTCTGGTATACAGAGACGAATTTAGTAATTACATTGCAAAGAAATTACCGAAGAGGATATGGAGGAAATGCACCTGATGGGAAGACTATTAAAGCATGGCTTGAAAAGTTTCTGGCGACTGGAAGCGTTAAAAACGAATCAGGAGGTGCTCGTACACGTGTTTCAGAAGAAAATATTGAAGAAATTAGAGCAGGATTTCAGGGAAGTCCACAAAAATCAGTGTGCGGCAATGAAAATTCTTTGAGTTTCTGTTTCGTTTAATACCGGCCTCATTTCATAATTCTACATACTTTGTTAGCTGTGATTAATTAAAATGTGGGAGGTTTGAATGGGACACTTTGTATATTGCCCTTGGCTGTGTGAATAATATTTCTGCTGTCTGTAACCATTCTCTTCAATATCGCGTTCTCCACGTATTTTTAGTAGCCCATTAAAGTGAAAATATTCGTCTATTTAATGCTGTGTACTCCTCGAATCATATTTCCATTTTCATTCTTAATTATATTTATTCTAGCCTGATTAACCTCTCCTTTATATTATAATTCCCTGACATAATTACAATTTTCCGCCCATTTCGAGGTCATTAACCTTATCTCTAAAATATTCCCTCTTTTTACTCTTTAAAAAACTAACAGCTATCCTATGATATTACCCATTCTTTATAAATTTACTTCTTGATAATGTCAACATATTTCTTATCAAATCACTTATTATTTTGTTTCCCTTTTAAATAAACAACGTTTCCTGATGGTGATAGAATAAAATGATTTCTTATAGTCTCTTATTATCTATTTACAGCAGTTCGCTCTTTGGTTCCCATTTTTCATCTAAACATCCCAGTGTTCTTAATGTTACCAATTTTGAATTGGTGTTCTTACCACAGTGGTCAACTATTAATAAGTAACTCACTGCATTATCGAACCCGTAGGTTCAAAGACATTAACTCTCCATACATCCTTAGCCTGAGCTAATGTGTTTCAATCATCTTCTGTATAAGTACCTTAAATCATTGTTAATATTATTTTTACCTCATTCTTGGCCTGCCTACTGGGCGCTTCCCCTCTGGTTTTGCTACAAGGAGTTTCAATGTCCCTCTCTCATTCCCCATTCATGCCACATGTCCTGCCCTCTTCTTATTACATCTGATTTGTCTTAAAGATCATGTGGCTCACTGTTATGTAGTCTACTCTATTCGCTGTAATTTCATTTATCTTCGTGAAATATATATTTTTTAATTTTTTTTCAAATGCCCCAGGTTTGTCTTTCGACATTCCTGGTTTCTCTTCTGGCGTGGCGTACTTGTAACCCACTTCTGAGGTTGGGGCGCCTGGAAGTCAGGGTTACGTTGTCCCGATGATATGATGGGTTATGATGATGATAATGGTGCGCCAGGAGAGTCCCTAATCCTAAGCTTAACCGAAGATGAATATGAATGTTGATGATTGCGATGGCCATATGATTTCGGGGACCGTTTGGGCCTTAAAGGTTTCCTGACATTTGTCTTACAGGTGAGGAAAAACCCCGATAAAAACTTCACCCACCCAGAAAACTGTCCGGACCGGGGATCGAACCCGGACCCGCTGCGTGACAAGGCAGCACGCTGCCCCGAGACCACAGCGGTGGACTCTTCGTGAAATATTAATACCTGACTAAAATTAAATTTTCAAAATTCGATTACAAATAGTAAAACGTATGTTATGTGGCTTGATTTTTAACATTTTTAATCAACAAAAGTGAGTTATCAATTAATTTTTGGGGACATCAAGCTTCCCTAAAATATTTTCTTATTCTAGCATTAGCCTCTTCAATCGTATTATTAGTAGTTATTTCAAAATCTGTTACTAAAAGATTATTTTCATTTTATAATTCTATATTTTATAGAATATTTATATTAAAGCCCTGTTGATAAAACGAGGAGCATTAGCCTCTTCATTGATGAGTCCCTTCAATGTTTTTGGTTGCACAAAAACTTTCTCAGTATGCTAGAATTATTATTGTCCGCTTTCATGTGGGCCTACATTCCGGTCTACATTTGTATAACTAGTGCTAATGATTTGACTATTATTGTAAATAAATTAAAGAGATTACTAAGGAACAAATGGATAGTAGTAAATTTGCTTTGAAAATATAGGAAACCGAGAAAAATCCTCATTCAAAACCCCGGGTACTGAATTCGATGCCTTGCGAAGACGAGTTTACCTGAGGCAACTCGGACTAATTTATTCTCAAATTTCTTTGTTTAATTCTTCATTTTATAAAATTTAACAGATATTAAAGTCAAATCTCACGTATTCGTTCAATATTCGTTAGTAGAGGTTAAGTAAAAATAAATATTATACAGATAAACAAAAATAATTAACATTGTTCTAAAATATTTGCCAGGTTGTGAAATAGCGAGTGTTTTGAATTGGACTAGATAATTCAATTCCTACCGAGAATTTACTTTAACGACAAGGAAAGCTAACAATTAACCTATGTCCGATGGTTATCACCGGCATTTGAACCTAACACCCCCGGAATGCGGATCTCAAATTCCATCGCGATTATTTATATGATTAATATAATCGACTTTTATAAGATTCATGATGTGTTCCGTTGAGGTTTATTCAAAATTAATATAAAATTATGGAATATTCACCTGAAAGTTCCGTCTCCTCAACTTAATTAATCATTTAACTGTAGCGCTTTCGGGACTTGTCCCATCATCGGCAGGATTCAAACTGGTGTTTCACTGAAGATCGGGTAGAGGGGGTTGCATGTATTGGGTTCGTTTTCGTTTATCAGGCTGTCGTTGTTTTGAGCTGCTTTCATGATTTCCATCTCTTCGAGTACGTTTACCTTCGCTGGATTATTTTCTCTGTGCATTACTGTTAGGGTGTTTTCAATATTTAGCATGCGATGTCCTTCATTCACGCAGAAGGGAAATCAAGCTATGGAAAACACGTTATCCACGAAGGACATCGCATGTTAAATATTGAAAACACCCTAACAGTAATGCACAGAGAAAATAATCCAGCGAAGATAAACGTACTCGAAGAGATGGAAATCATGAAAGCAGCTCACAACAACGACAGCCTGATAAACGAAAACGAACCCAATACATGCAACTCCCTCTAACAGATCTTCAGTGAAACACGAGTTTTGAATCCTGCCGATGATGGGACAAGTCCCGAAAGCGCTACAGTTAAATGATTAATTAAGTTGAGGAGACTTACCTTTCAGCTGAATATTCCATAATTTTATATTAATTATGAATAATATAACACATAAAACAAGAAAAATATCATAATTCATATACAAGCCATTAATCAGCAAGCAGTGAATGGTTTAACTGTATAAACAAGGATACGATTTTCCCAGAAAATTACTTCCATCTCGTTGCTGTTAGAAATATGTATGGCAAATCTTCAATCTTCCTCTAACCATTTTTTTTACTAACGCAAGCGTAAGGAATTCCTGGTGGAAGACGTTTTCGAGATGACGTATATAACATGCGTAAAGCACTTCACAAAATGGACTGCCAGCAGCTGAATATAATGGTTTTCCTAAATCTTATTCACATATGACAAAACTTTCTATCAGGGATATCCAAAATATTATTCATGATATCGTATATCACATTAGAATAATTATGTAATGTTTTCTGGTTTCCATGGTAATTTTGTTTATGAAGAACGCTTTAAAAAGACGAGATACGAAGCTTCTAATATATTTTGATTATAATTTAGAATTCGACCTATAACATCCAGGGTAGCTCAGGTAAACTACTTACGTGAACCGACTACAAGGAGTGATTATTCGTCCATATTAAGATGTAACTTTATGTTCCAG
This sequence comes from Diploptera punctata, assembly GCA_030220185.1. NCBI lineage: Eukaryota > Metazoa > Arthropoda > Insecta > Blattodea > Blaberidae > Diploptera > Diploptera punctata. The sequence continues at coordinate 136,188 of JASPKZ010008137.1, forward strand.
ATAACTTGTATGTTTCACTTTTCAGTGTTGCCATGCACTTTGTCAGCCTCCCTGCATCTTCCTCATCTCATCCACTGGTTCCCACCTACTGTGTGAATGTGGTAGACTATCAGCTTCTTCCACAGTTCCCTGCATCTTGCTCATCTCGTCCACTGGTTCCCACCCACTGTGTGAATGTGGCAGACTTTCAGCTTCTTCCACAGTCCCTGCATCTTGCTCATGTCGTCCACTGGTTCCCACCTACTGTGTGAATGTGGTAGACTATCAGCTTCTTGCACAGTTCCCTGCATCTTGCTCATCTCGTCCACTGGTTCCCACCTACTGTGTGAATGTGGTAGACTATCAGCTTCTTGCACAGTTCCCTGCATCTTGCTCATCTCGTCCACTGGTTCCCACCTACTGTGTGAATGTGGTAGACTATCAGCTTCTTGCACAGTTCCCTGCATCTTGCTCATGTCGTCCACTGGTTCCCACCTACTGTGTGAATGTGGTAGACTATCAGCTTCTTGCACAGTTCCCTGCATCTTGCCCATGTCGTCCACTGGTTCCCACCTACTGTGTGAATGTGGTAGACTATCAGCTTCTTGCACAGTTCCCTGCATCTTGCTCATGTCGTCCACTGGTTCCCACCTACTGTGTGAATGTGGTAGACTATCAGCTTCTTGCACAGTTCCCTGCATCTAGCTCATGTCGTCCACTGGTTCCCACCTACTGTGTGAATGTGGTAGACTATCAGCTTCTTGCACAGTTCCCTGCATCTTGCTCATCTCGTCCACTGGTTCCCACCTACTGTGTGAATGTGTCAGTCTATCAGCTTCTTCCACAGTTCCCTGCATCTTGCTCATCTCGTCCACTGGTTCCCACCCACTGTGTGAATGTGGCAGACTATCAGCTTCTTCCACAGTTCCCTGCATCTTGCTCACCTCGTCCACTGGTTCCCACCCACTGTGTGAATGTGTCAGACTGTCAGCTTCTTCCACAGTTCCCTGCATCTTGCTCATCTCGTCCACTGGTTCCTACCCACTGTGTGAATGTGTCAGACTATCTTGTTTGCTTCCCGAATCTGGGGTCCCTCATGGTTATCCTATATGCCCACCTTGTTCCTGCCTTTCTTGAACGTGACCACCCCATTGTCATTTGCGCCGGTCTGCTGTAGCAGTCGCATCTCTCATATCATTCTCTCTTCAAAAGTGCTCATTGCGTAACCCATTTTTAACTGTCAATTTCAATATACTAATCTCCGTATTTTTTTTACCTATTTTATTATGCGCTTTGTTTTCCTATTTACTGGTCATATTAGTTGCCATGCAGTAGTACTGACAACGTAAGACGATAAACACTGGGTCAGTCATACCAAACCGAAAGCAGAAGATGCTACTTAAGTTATCGAAAGGCCTCCTACAAAACTACACTGCTGATTTTTGAGGACGACTGAGATATCAGGTACTGATTTACATTTGTTTAAAGCTTATTAAGAGAACGCATGAAATCTGCATTACGGCTATGTGAAAAGAATGGCCAAGAAGGGTTACAGAAGGAAGTATTGGAATGACTGCCGTCGGAGAGGCTGTAAAGAGGAAGACCAAATGTTACTTGAATTCTGGTTATGCAAGTAACAATCAGGGAAAAATAATATAGGAAGGCCAATGGAGTAATAGTGATGGCTGGCAAATACATTTACATAATTCAATACTTAACACATTGAAAATTGGATATATAAAGATGTTTTTACATTGTTTAACTGGTTTCAAATCAACTAATTAACTGGTACTATAGAACCCATAAGTTCATGACTGCGAGGACATACGTTTTCCATATATCTCTATCCTCAACTAATGTTATCCAGTTTCCCTCTGTATAACTCAATTCCGTCAAATCGGAGTAAATATTGTTCTCCCAGGTTTAACCGGTTTAATATTTATTATTATTATTATTATTATTATTATTATTATTATTATTTCTATATGATATTATTTTTAATTATTTCATAATTCCATTGCTCCAAAGGAGCGAGGCTGTAGTACTGAAATCCATAGCTTCATATAAACTCAATTTTTATTGTATCTGTCTTTATTTAAACGTTACATAGCGATTTTATTGGGAGCAAAAATGTGTAGAGAGTGAAACAATGTGTGTACGTGAGGAGACTGTAGGAATAACAGAGAAATACTGATTTCAAATAAACCAATGACAAAAAGCTAGCTTCAGTTTGGAAAAAGCGAGAAAAATATGTTCCGCTATTTATCTTCTCTGTATTTTTTTGGTTACACAAAACAACTTCTGCAGCTTCTATTAATCAATAGCTGTAAAGTGGTGCGCCGAAGCCTCTCTGTATTGGTTTTCGTTTTTTCTCATTAGTCATTCTTATTCAGTATATGCGTATACTTATTCATAGCTATAGAGTGATATAAATAATATATGGGAGAATCCGAATTCATATACGCAACCAGAGATTTTTATTAAATCAAATATCTCTATTGGTTTAAATATTTGCGTACCGAATCATATTACGAGGGTGGACCAAATATAAACCGAAATTTGTATCTGGAGGTTCTGGTAGCGAACTGAAAAGGTTGCGGTTTGGAGGGGAAGTTGGTGGGGTATCTGGAGTAGGGATCTTGATGTGTCGCACTCCGAAGAGCGGCCGCTTGCTTCAGTACGCCATTAGCGAGCAAGATGTACACACGTATGTTGCGCAACGCATTATTATTACGTTTTTGGCGAAAGAAGGCATTAAACCTTCTGAAAGTTTGAGAGGGCTCAATGCGCAGTTCGGGGAAGCAACCCTTTCGAAGACGCAGGTGTATGATTGGCTCAAAAAAAATGAGCGGGCCGGAATTCAGTGGAAAATGAGCCCCACCAAAGACGGCAACGAACAAGCATCACTGCAGACAACATTCGTGCTGTACGGGACCTTATTGAGGAGGATCGGCGCGTAACAATTTCTGAAATTGCTTCATAAGTTGGAATAAGCTCGGAAGTGTTCAAGCCATCATCAGTGATGAACTCAAATTCCGAAAATTGTCTGCCAGGTGGGTTCCTCAGTCAGGAACAAAAAAAAATGACGAAAAACTGACGAAAATGCATTGGACACCTCTGGAACATCCTCCTTACAGTCCAGATTTGTCACCCTGTGACTACCACTTGTTTGGGCCACTGAAAGAAGACCTGGGAGGAAGGCGGTTTGGTGACAATGCAGCGGTAAAGGAGTTCGAGCGCAACTGACTGACTACACGTCATCCCTCATTCTTCAAGGACGGCATCAAAATGTTGCCAACTCGATGGCAAAAGTGTGTTGGAAATGCAGGAGACTGTGTAGAAAAATGAGGTGGTGGTTTTGTATTTTTTTTTGTTAATTCAATAAAATGGTAAACTATAATTCCGGTTTATATTTGATTCACCCTCGTAGCTTGCAGAGATTCTGGGTTAGATTTCTCGCTATAATACAGACCTTTCCTTTTTGGTACACGATTTACGACAGAATACATCCAATCCCGTGAGGACATCTGAGTAGTTGCTTGAATTATAATTACTTAAGGCCTTAACTTCTCTTAAAAAGACAATGAACTGTAAATATATAAAACTGTTATTCACCCATATGTTATATGGATGCAAAACATAAACTCTTACTTTAAGAGAGAATACAATATTACTAGTATTTGAGAATAAAGTTCTTAGGAAAATATTTGTGCCAACGAGTAACGAAGAAACAGGCGAATGGATAAGATTCTGAACTGTGAGCTACACATTCTTTATAGGAAAACGGGTAAAATAAGAGTTAATTCCCGTAGAATGTGATGGGCAGGATACGTGGCACGAATGCGGAATGAAAGAGTGACATGATGTTCCTTGTAGGAAAACCAGAGGGAAAGCTACTAGTAGACCAAAAATGAGATAGGAGAATAATATTAAACATTATTTGAGGGAAGTATATTATACAGGGGATTATTGACAAACATTAGATCAGGATAGGTATGTATGGAGAGCTTACGTCCGCGCGGCCATAAACCTACTGATTCAATAGTGCCAATAAGTTAGTAGTGGTTTCCAAGTAAGTAAAGTAAGGTCGAGGATGAATTATTTATAAACAAAGTTTATTTTAGAAATAATTTAAACTTAAATAATTGATTACATGTATATAAATAAATAATAAATAAAGCCTGATATGTCCCTTTAGGGCAAAGGCCTCCCTGTACAGGGGTTAAGCTCTATTTGAGAGTGTCGCCCGGTGAGCTACTCCGTGGTGAGAAGTTGACTTGGATGTAGCACTTGGTTTGTATACACTGTCTGTTCTGTGATTAGTTAATGCACAGTTGGCTCTCCATCGTTCTCCAGCTTTTCCTGCATCTGGCGACTCTGGACCATTGCGCTCCTGCTCGTTCTTTGAAGATGTCAGGCCATCGTCGTCTTGGTCTTCCGCGCTGTCTCTTGCCTGTGTACGGGTCCCACATGGTTGTTTTTATTGACCACCTGTCGTCCTGTATTCTTGCGACGTGGCCTCCCCACTTCCATTTTTTCCTGATGGCTTGTGCAGGATCGGTTGTTGAGGACATCGCTTCAACTGTTGTATTCGAGATTCTGTCCTTCAGAGTTATGTCTAAGATTTTCCTCTCCATTTTCCTTTGGCATACTTGGAGTGTGTACTTCAGTTTGGCAGTAAGATTCCAAGTTTGGCAGCCATATAACAGTGTTGGAAGAACACAGGTTTGTAATGTTTCCATTTTGAGTTTCCGGTTGAGTGACTTGTCCAGCAGTATAAATTTCAGTGACCAGAACGCCTTCCAGGCGAGAGCTATTCTTCTGCTTATTTCTTTCTCTACTTTCTGATGGAAGGAGAGTAGTTGTCCTAAGTATATGTACTCGCTTACATATTGAAGATCTATTCCATCAACTTTGATTGGGTTTTCCGGACCATTTGACATAATTTGTGTCTTGCTTTTGTTCATCGAAAGGCCTATATATAAATTGCAAATGCATCAGGTTTGTCTTTCGACATTCCTGGTGTTCTCTCCTGGCATGGCGTACTTATAACCCACTTCTGAGGTTGGGGCGCCTGGAAGGCGGGGTACGTTGCCCCGATGATATGATGAGTGATGATGATGACATTGTGCGCCAGGAGAGTCCCTAATCCTAAGCTTAATCTAAGATGAATATGAATGATGATGATTGCTATGGTCATATGATTTCGGGGACCGTTTGGGCCTTAAAGTTTTCCTAACATTTGTCTTACAGGTGAGGAAAAACCCCGATAAAAACTTCACCCCGAAAAACTGTCCCGACCGGTGATCGAACCCGGGCCCGCTGCGTGACAAGGCAGCACGCTACCTCGGGACCACAGCGGTGGACTACATGTGTATTATTGCATTCTTGGTATTGTATATGATAATGCAAATAGAATAGTCCCACGCAACGAGAATGACATTTGTCGCATATTCATAAGTAATGCCACGAGTGATTTCGAAATTATCGATAAATTCACGACTCACGAAGTGAGGAGTGAATTTATCTAGAGAATTTGGAAATGAAGAGTGGTATTTGTTAGGACTATTTAACGAATAAAATTAAGCTGTTTACTCACAAATCATTATTTAACTATAGTTATTTTAAAATATTTATATATTTAATGTAAACGGCGATGTTTGAAAACAAATGAGAAGCGATAGGTACGCTTCATCTGCTTCTTTTGTTTATCACTGCAACCAGATCATACTATTTATTGCCAAAGGAATGCAATATTGTAAGAATGCTCTATAGTGGAGAGAAAATGAAACACATAAAACTGTATATTAATTCATTTCTGATGTCGTATGATGTAAATATGACAATTATACTTTTCTGGATTGTTACCTGGGAAAAAATACATTTAAGAAAGTGCAAACAGTCGTTTCTTTTTTTGGTGGTATAATAAATTGCTACAAATGTTTTTATATTAACTCCCGCATACGGCATGTGTTGACATTCATGCACTATATATACAATCTGGTAGCAGTATTTCTCACAGGCTTAGTCACTGCAAAATAATGGTCAGACCTGTTCAGAATATTAAAAAGGAGGAGCTTTCTTTAATATGGTAATTATAACACTGATAAATATTTCGTGAAACACGACTCTGATTGGTTGTAAAACAGAAATCATTGAAACGTGATTGGCCATTGAGTCCCATTTGGGACATGAGTTAAATAGTCAATGTAAGATAGTGTTTGGGCATCTGTTGGAGTAGTGCCGTTGCATAAATAAGTGCCGTTTGGCACAGTAAGTGCTAACTGCATCAGTAGTCAAACATCGCATTCAATAGCTACTTAATATATGTTCCCAAAAGTATAACAGTAATTTAATTCACAATATATGTGGCCTGTGACAAATAAATATGTGGAAATCCCATCAAGGCTTAGGCAACATGAAGACTTGTGGCATCTAATCTACCGTATTGTGGCGTGTCGTAATAACGACCTTTACCTTTGCGGGCAAAGGCCAGAATATTGGTGTCGCATTGGTAGAAATAGATTTGCGAGACACCTGTTCGGGAAATATCGATGACCAGTGGTTTTCAGACTAGAACTGTCTTCATTAGAGATCGAGAAATTCCATTTCCTCCCAATATAATATGCTGCTATAGATGGAAGCGAGTCAGTCTTGTTTTTGTTAGCGAGAAGCGAAAGTAAATTGTAAGACAAATTGTGGTGAGTGAACTCGTATGAGACCATGAAACGGTTGTAAAACAGATAAACTTTGAAATAAGATTAATTGGTGTTATTAATTATGATACTTTTGATGTCCCAACTCCTTTCAAAAAACGTTAAACTGAAAATATATAAAACTATTATTCTACCAGTTATATTATATGGGTGCGAAACATGGACTCTTACTTTAAGGGAGGAAAGGAGATTACGAGTATTTGAGAATAAAGTTCTTAGGAAAATTTTTGGACCAAAGAGGGATGAACAGACAGGTGAATGGAGAAGACTACATAACAATGAACTACATGGTCTTTGTAGGAAGCCAAATATAATAAGAACAGTTAAGTCTCGTAGACTGCGATGGGCAGGACATGTTGCACGTATGGGGAATGAAAGACGTGCATGGAAACGTCTTGTAGGAAAGCCAGAAGGAAAACGCCCAGATGGTAAACCAAGAATGAGGTGGGAGAACAACATTAACTATGATTTGAGGGAAGTAGATTATACAGGGAATGATTGGAAAGCATTAGCTCAGGATAGGGATGTATGGAGAGCTTATGTCCGTACGGCCATTAACCTACGGGTTCGATAGTGCCTGTGAGTAAGTAAGTAAGTAATTATGATTAACATTTTATTGATATAATTTTTATTAATGCCCCACTTGGACATTTGTGGTGTTGTCTTCTGGAAATGAAGTTATCGTAACCCACTTATGAGGTTGGGACGCTTGGAAGGCGGTGTTACGTTGCCCCGATGATATGATGAGTGATGATGACAGTGGTGAGCCTGGAGAGTCCTTAATCCTAAGCTTAATATTGTATTGTATTGTACGCCTATGTTTTCCCTTTACAAAGATTTAGGCGCTCTCCCCCTACAGGGAAGAATTTGAACCATACTAATTTAGTTACACTTGTTTTCGTATAGATGTCATTTTGAGTGGTACGTGGTCAGCGTTCCGCCTCATACTGACATCTAGGAAACCAAGGTATTACTAGGACGGGAAAATTCGGTAAATTTTGCTTAGAGGCCTTTCATTCAGGCTTAAGGATTTTTTACGAGCCTGAAAATCTTCAGACTCGGGACCCACGGCTTAAAGTCCCTCCCGGAGGACTTGCTCCTTGGATTTTTCCGTCCTAAAAAATCCATCGACCCCGGCCGGGTTTGAATCCGCGACCCTTGGGACCAGAGGCAAGGAGCATAACCACTAGTCCACCGTGGCCGACAAGCTTAATATAAGATGATGATTGCGATGGCCATGTAATGTTCAGGGACCGTTTGGGCTTTAAAGTTTCCTGACATTTGTCTTACAGATGAGGAAACACCCCGATAAAAAGCTCACTCTGGAAAATGTCCCGACCGGGAATCGAACCCGGGCTCGCTTCGTGACAAGGCAGCACGCTACCTCGAGACCACAGCGGTGGACACTGATAATTTGTAGAAGTATATAAAGGGATTCGTGAGATTTTACTTGAATTCTGTGTGGATTATTTACGACGTGAAGTACGAGAACACGACCCCCTCCCCCCGCACCAGCTACATCGTTAAAACTCTCAGCTTACTATCGCCATTTTCAGCATGGACTGTATCTACAGCTGAAATGCCCACATTTCTTCCGGGATGATCCGCCTTGTTTTTTCCATGAGCATGTTTGCACTGTTGTCTTCGGTAATATTGGATTATCGTCCATATTTTCATGATATGAGCCCTTATGAATTTGACTTGTTTTATTTGTTCTATATTAAAATAATTCTTAACAAGCATCATCAGTTCTTCCGTAGTAGGTAAGTTAATTACTGAATTCAGCAGAAACCATTCACCAACGATATCATACAATTACCACACATTTGGCGGAAGACCCAGAACTATGTCCATAATTATATTAAATGGATGTATATAAAATTCCATCCGAGTTTGCATTAGAACATTGAATAATAAAGCCCATAAACAAACAAAATTAAAATTTTATTAAACAATGGCTGTCCCTGTCCTTTTGTATGGGAGTAAATCTTGGATTACCACTACCAAACAAGAAAGTAAGATCCAAGCAGCCGAGATGAAATTTTTAAGAAGAGTAAAAGGCTGCACTAGAATGGACCAGACAAGAAACGAGGATATCCGTGAAGAACTGCAGATCTA